>WMED01029240.1:0-10302 GCA_019650415.1 Pipa parva
CATTGTGAGGATGAACTAGGGACAGGGAGACATAGAAAGGGATGTAATATCCACTTATATGCAGTTAGTGGGATATAGTGAGGATGACATCACTGAGCTTCACTGGAGTCTGCTGCAGTATTTGATGAATTCAATTGAATTTACATTCAGGCAATAGTGCTTATTTGATTAATAAAGGCAGCAGGTGTACTCACTGATGTCATGACCTAGAGCAGTGAAGGCACCGAGTGCCGAAAAGGTAACGTAACTCACCACCTCCTTCCTTTGAAGTGCAGGTGCTAATGGATGATGTCATTGAGCCTGTGTCAGGGAGGAGTGCTCCCCAGCAAGCAAGCTTTCTTTCAGAGTAAGCCACGGATCTGACCTGAGAACTGTCTGGTCAGGTCTGCGGCCTGCACTGAAAGACCGCTTGCTTGCTGGGGGAATCAGGAATACCAGTGGTGGCGAAGGCATGCATTCCCACAGAGAGGGCTCAGTGTGCCCTCTTTGGCACGTGTTCCATACAGTTGTAACCGGGGCCAGGGTGAGGGGGTATAATAAAATCTTTGATGCTTGAGTCGTGGCTTCCTGACCTTCTCTTCCCCTCCTCCCTTCACCCGGTTAAGTGAAAACTTAATAAAGTGGATGTGTACTCCCTTTCCCAAAAGGACACTTACGCAGATCTGTTCCTCCACCTCAGGCCTTCAGAAATGACAGGCAATAAAAGTATTGTCCATTCCAGGATATTCTTGCAAACAACAGATCCTCTTTATTAAACGTATAATCAAACAGTCATATTTTGGAATATGGTACATTCAATCTCTCTCCTCTTTACCCGGCTCCAGGGGATCCTCACCCGGGATATGCTCAGCTGTACAGGGTCTCCTACATCCCACTCTCGCAGCTCCCACTATGTCCCATTGGAGCAGCCAATGTATGGGGTTTCTCCATTATTAGCCTTCTACAGTCACATCACACTGGGACAGCTCACTATCCAACTCTCTGTAGCTAGTCCCTTGTCTCTCTTTGACTCCCCCTACTTCCTGTGTTGGGGACCCTAAGTATCCTTCTTGGGGTGTTGCCCCTCCCCCCATCTAAAATATTCTTACTGCTATCCACCACCCAGTACTTTACACTGCCTACCCATTTACCTCTTTCTCTCAACATGCTCCCGGCATTATCCTAGTAAGGGCCACAGATTTCACGTACTGCTGCCCTGGAGGATACTTTTCCAGGGGGAGATTTTCTGATGCCTTCAGGCTCACTCGGGAGGAAGCAAAATATACCAGAGACCCCATACAAATATCACTTTGAACTTTCTATTGGATTTATGGTTGTGTGTGGCATGTGTACACTTGAATTGAAGATGAAGAAGATTTTTTGGACTATGGCAAAAGTGGAGTTAGGGCTTTGCAGACAACTTGGGCCCATCCAGGATTACTTCACGGGTAGTGACAGACTTTAGTGCTGGGAGCCACCAGGAAACTACTCAGGAAGAGATTTTAGTCTCTTTATCACTATTTCTAGCCCCTATGATCTCATTTTAACCTTCCTTTTTTTGTCTCCAAACCCAACACCTGCTTTACACTACTCTCATGAATACGCAATGATGATAGAGTTTGAAACATCAGGAGGGCCCACTGAGGTCTGGAACCACCATGAATTTTCCCTGTGTCTTGGTGGGCCAGTCTGACACTGTTCATGGGTCAGAAGAGAAGACATCAATTAAGGTAAGAACACGTTTATTTTTTCTTTACAGGATTTACAGGCTAGTGTATGAAAAGTTTGTATAAAACATTTATATTTGACATGTATACATATAGAAAGCCAACTTAAATATTAAAATGATTTTAGGACCAGTAGTACTTGCCTCTTGTTTAAACAGCCCTGCTATTCCAGCCCCTCTGTATACAGGCTCTTACTCTATAGTGCTGATAAGCCCCTCCCCTGAGTGAAAAAACTCACTGTTCAGAAAGCATGTTCTTGCGTGGAATCCCTTTCCCTTCTTCTCATATAAAAAGTCTGTTCCTAACCCTGAGCATGCACAGATCAAAAGAAGAAATTGGAATACTCTGCATTGAAAAGTGAATGTGGCATAAGTTGCAGAGAGATATTGAGCTCTGCTGAATTAAGAGCTGACTCAGGAGTTTCTTAATCGCTACGGTACATTTCTTGACAATCGGTAAAAGGGGCTTTCTTTATAGACTGGGTTTACATATCCTTTAAATTGCTGTATTTGCAATCAGGTGTTAAATGCTTCACAGTACAGTTCTTTCCAGGAGAAATGTACTAAAAACTGTTTGTGTGACTAATCATCATGACCAATGAGAATGAAAGTTATGCACACAGCAAACAAAAATCATGCAGGGAGAAATGGTTACAAGTAATCTGATTTCAAACATTTGGCATGTTACCATAATGCAAGAAAAAAGATTTACATACAATAATCAGAGAGGCTACAAGAGGAAACGTCACATGGCTATTCCATGTTAGTTACACTGTATTAAATGATATGAAGCAGGTCTCTTGTATATGTTGAAGGCAATTGCTTAAACCCTTAGCATCTTTGCTGTTATTGTTTCAGAGGTTCCACCTTCAGCCAAAGCCCATTTTCTGCCCGTAAAATCACCTCTGGTTTCCTGCGCACTATCTTGGATTGATCTACTGTCAAGCTGAAGTGCAAAAGGGTAAGAGCCACCACTATCTTCATCTCAGTCATGGCAAAGTTCTGCCCAATGCAATTCCTGTGGAGTGACAAGACAGAGTAAATTCATTTGACTGTAAACCAGTGAGGTAAATAGTTTCCAAAGGAGAATACAAGTAATTAACAATGTACTGGATAACCTGATTAAGAGAAAACAGATTAATAAAATGAGTTATATGCTGAATATATGTATTTTTATCTGATTCCATCATGGCCACATATAGCCACAAATGACAGCATGGCAACACCAGATATTTATTATTGGTTCATTTGAAGTTATTGATAAGATATTGCTTATGGTTCGTTTTCCTAAAAGCTGCTAATAATTTTCATTAGTTAAAATGAGTAATTATTGGATAGGTCAATAGGCTTATGGAATTGCTGAAATAACAGATGCACGCTATGGTAGTGTTTACGCTGAGTTAAAGATATGTTTACCTTAAAATTATTCTTTTTTTGGACAATGCCAGTCTAAGACATTTTACATCTGGTCTTTGTTTTTATTTTTTGTAATTATTTGCCTTTTCTGTTCAGTCTCTTCTGCTTACTGGAGTCAGAGGAAAATACTGTCTTTATTTTGAATTGGAAAAAAAAAAAAAAAGATTTTTCATGAATTACATTTCAGTTCAGGCCATTTACTGGATCTTTTCCAGTCTGTAGAACCAGTCTCTGGTGGTCCGGTTAACCAGCCAAACTAAAGACTGGTAAAAAAACACACAAAAAAAAATAAATGAAGGCCAATAGTAATACATCTTAAAATATTAATATCTGCCATACACTACAAGCCACATTTAGAATAATGTATCATTTTAATTATGTGTAAAAATAAAGGCTAACTACATAAGCCCAAATTTGACTAAGTCAGGGGTCAGAAAAGTGTGGCTTGCAAGCCACATGCAGCTCTTTAGCCGCCTTGTTGTGGCTCAGAGCGCACCTCTGAAGCCCCGCCCATGGCCTCCGACAACTCTTCTGATTGACTGTTGGCAGGTCATGTGGTTGGGGGAGTGCACTCCTCCCTCTTTGGGGCTCACAAAATAGTTGTTGCCGCTGGAGGAGGGAGCGAAATGGCTTCCTCCACATGGAAGTTTGCCGATCCCTGGTCTAAGCGAATTTGTGTCATTTTGGGTTGTTAAGCTCTGATAGTTGCAAATTCACTTCATTTAGCAAGGGTTTCCCATAGGGCAGAAGCCAACAGAGTGATGTCATTCTCACAATGCCTTACTAACTGTATTAAGTGAATTATAAATCCCTTTCTATGTCCCTGTATCTCTACTTTATGTTATTATTTGGTCACAGTCTTTATTCTCACTTTTGAATGAACAGATGAATTATTTGTGCCCTGAAATTTCCATGCTGGAATGATTCCCTTAGGAGAATCCTTGTAGCACAGACGTGCACAGGATGTCTAAAAAAGAAAACTGGAAAAGAAAGCTCAATACTAGTGCCTTATCAAAAGATAAAAAAAATCAAGAATAAAGATAAAGGTGAAACCAAAACAAAGGTGCTCAAAGTCACGCAGTAAAAAAGAAACAACAGGTGCACTGTGGGGAAAAATGTTAAAGCACCATCAAATCTTCTGTGACAAACTTGTGAGTGTATTATGCGCTTACCAAATGGCAAAACGATAACAGCTTTAATAAATGACCAGATGAAAAATGAGACCAAATCTTCATAGATGAGGATAAGAAATAAGAATACGGCTTAAATCTTAACTAAAGATGACCAAAGTATTTTCCTCAGGTAGCTCAAAAAACAAAAATGGCTCTCATAGTGTAAAAATGATATTTATTAAACTCAATTTAAACAGCAGATATTGTACTCACAAACTTAGAAGTATCAAATGCATATCAGGGTAAAAATCCCTCTGTGGTATGATCCCAGTGGACCAATGGTGGACAAACCAGAAGAAAGTGGAATTTGTTATTTAAACTGAATGTATAACTAGTATTTTTAAGCCTTGATAAAGCGCCATGCGCGAAACGCGTAGGCACTTTGTTTGTGATTGTTTTTAATTATTTTAATGTTGCCCATGTGGTGAAATAAAGAATTTTCTAACCGAATATTGGAGTGCCGGAAAACATTCATCCTTGTATGCATAGTTGCCTTTGTAGTTTAGCCAGGGTAAGCTTAAGTGATTATACTAGCAACACTTAAGTGAGACAGCACATCTTGGGTCAGGATTTAGGAGAACTTTCCGTCTCGCAACAGATAGAGCTCTCAAGACTGTGTTGGTTAGGCCATGGGTTGCAGATGGAACATACTCAACTTCCTACTGGAGTTTTGTTCTCAGTTCCAGGCAAGGAATGGAAAGAACCATGACTTTTTTGTAGAGGAATGAAAAACTGCACCACAGACCTAGAGAAAGATGGAAGCTCTCAACTTCTTGGTTGGGGCCCAAAAGACCATGCTTATGCATTACTCTCCATGCGCAGTGATATTGCTATGAATATGCATCAGTGGCGGTCATATGTTGTCACTTTATATCAAGTCAGACTGCTTTAGAGAACTGATTCATCTTACTTTTTGTTAGCTCCAATCCCTACACTTTTTATTTTATACACAAATCTGATTTTTTTTTCAGCCACTGAATGCGTGTCAGCCAGTAGTGGCATTATATAACTCTGTTATGCTGTAAATGATGATGATGGTGACATCATCATGTTACACCTCAATTGGGGACACATGGCTGTGATGTAATACCTGATGATTCTTAGCCATGAAGTCATAGTGATGCACACTACAACGTCACAACGCAGACACCACCTTAAAGGAGCCTGCATAATCTGATGCCTTCTGGCCTCTGTTTTGATGAATACCCTAGGTACTGTTGGTATTAATCCAAATCCCTTAACACAAAACTGCATTATCCTGCTGCTAATACCCTCCCTACGTGTTCCTCATTTATTTTAGTATCAGTTTTAGTATCAATAATATATTTTCTTTCCATATGCTGTCAATAAGAAATTTAAAAATGGATCACAACCAGCAATAATGAAAAATACAAGTAAAAACAAAAAAAATAAGGTTTTTAACTACCAACTATTTATTGCATAGTAAAGATTACCATTCCAATACAAATGAAAGTTTTCAAGTTTTATTTTTTTAGCTGTCCCTTTAAGCTGACCCTTTAAACACTTGAATTTTGAAAAGGGTTGTATTTAGAGATAGTTAATATTCATCGTTATGTTATTATTATTACGCATGGTTCTAATTTTCCATACAGTTCTAGTATTTCTCTGGGTGTTCCGCTTAATCTTATTTTAAGTTTATCAAGGATGAACTAGCTTGTGTTCCCTTTTTTGTATTTAACTCGGATTTGACTTTTGAAAATGTTTTGAGAAGTGATCAAACATAAATGATATATTTTTTGCTTAATACTAAAAACATTTGAAGATGTATCTAAAAAAAAAAAAAAAAATCCATAAACTTACCTTGGCCCAGCAGAGAAAGGTACAAATGCATGTGATGACCTTTGTTGGGGATTGTCGGGATCAAAGCGATATGGATCGTAAACCTAGAAGAATAAAAGGTTACCTTGTTTGATTGCTAAACTTTAGGGGGTCATTCATTAAAGTACAAACTGTTGCATAAATGGCCGTATTCACATCCTTTTTTGACTTCTGCAACTCCGCTTATTCAACAATCTCTGAGAAAAATTCTCAACCAATTCTGACGCTTACTCCAGTCATGGATTTACGGAGCTCTTTGCAACAATTTGAATGTGCAGGTACAGGTAATTCAGATATTCAGCATACGACGGAGTCTGTTGTAGGGGTGAATTCTGCAGGGCGTACTGCTCCGAATACACCTGTTTGCCTTCACCAGATCAGAGTGGTGAATTGAGGGGTTTGATGGCAGGGCTCCAGTGTTGCGTAAGGCGACTATTCATTCAAAAGTAACAATGGTGACTGTGAATATATTAGTCTATACCTAAACTAAACATGAACTAGGCACAAGGTGACATATAATAAGTATTTTTCACTTATATACAGTTAGTGGGACTGACGTCACTGCTCTTCACTGGAGGAATTCTCCTCACTCTGCATGACTTCTCATCCTACTATTGTGGGACTGACTAAGCTGCACAATGCATGCAACAGTGTGTCAATGTCTGCTGTTTCATGAAAAAAAAAGAAGTGAATTTCCGACTTCCTAATCGTATTGACGCGAACAGGCGTGCAGTCACTATGCAAGGCGAATTCTGACTTTAATGAATGACCACCTTGTGTTCTGATATACATATATAAATAAAACCAAATATTACCTCTGGGTTAGGCCACACCTCAGGGTTGTGGTGGGTTCCATAAATACTGATCAAGATGCAGTTCCCTTAGATAAGAAACAAATCCAGAAACAGCATGTGTCAGTTTGTTTCAGAATGGCACTTAAACTAATCATAGTATACAGTTCATTATAAGCACTTGGTACAATATATTACATTTAATACATCACAGCAGCAGTATCCTTTGAAGTTTTCCATTCATTGTATTTTAACTGTAAATATTTTGTTTCTTTTCAATTTATACAATACAAACTGTTATTTTCTTTGCTGAGTGGGTGGATTATGTCTTAATTGCCTCAATTTCATGATATCATGAAGATGTCCATGTTATAAGGACACTCAGGGTTGGTTCTACCGATGGGCGATGTGGGCAACGGCCCAGGGCACAATGTATTTGAGGGGCTGTCACCCACATCGCCCATCGCTAAACTTGATCTACACCCCCCCCTGCCCTGTGCCCCCCACTCACCTCCAACAGCGTTTCAGCGACGCACCTCCTCTAATGAGGTAAGTGGAATGCGAGGGTGCTCCTTGGCTGCTTCGGGTCTTGTCGGCTGTATTCGGCAGTTACCGCCAAGACCCGAACATCTAAGGAGTGCTGGCACATTCAACTTACCTCATTAGAGAAGGTGTGTCACTGGAATGCTGTTGGAGGTGAGTGGCGTGGGGCGTGCCGGGGGGGGGGGGGGGGGGGGGGGGGGGGGGGGGGTAGGCCCAGGGTGCCAATAGGGCCAGGACAGCCCCTGAGGACACTAAAAGCAATATGTGAATTATGTATGGAAGACCTGAGCTCTAAGTTATGCAGTTGTTTAACAGAATTTCATGATCAAATCATCTAAAAATTCATGAAGCTTTAGGGGATAAAATTTAGTCCCATTCCAATCTATTGTCAGAATCAGGTGATGGTGGAGGCTTATATCACATTGTTTCTTTCTGGGGCTGTATGTGATGTAGTTCAGTTTGCTTTGAGGGTCAGTTAATGGTAGAACGCCAGCATGGATGGCTCCAGGTATCTGGAGGGACCCGATGGGTTAGGAGGTCTCTTGTGTCATTTTTGGTGTAAGGTGTTTCAGTGTTGAATTATTTAGGGAGAAAGTTGTTCCAGGAGGTTTAATTGTTGGCCACATGCTATTTGTGTCTGTCCACCTTCAGTAACCATATATATATACAGTATATATATATATATATATATATATATATATATATATATATATATATGAGAATGAGTTATCATTTAATGTTTTCAGAGGTAGGAACCCTTATCTGAGTTTTCAGTTGGACTTTTTTCCATTCGTACTGCATACAGAAAGGAAAATACTAAAAAACAGGATAAAATGCTGCAAACTCAAAGAAATATGGCATCACAATATCTGGTTTTCTGGAAAACATAGTGAAAGTTCTCACACAAAATTGTTGTCATTGACAGATTCACTTGAAGACTTAGATTGTAAGCTCCTTGGGGCAGGGACCTCCAACCTCTTGTGTCAATCACTACCTAGCACTTCATTTGATATACCCTTGTATATTTTACTTGTATTGTTTAATGCACTTTTCCCTTATTTGTATTGTACTTGTATCGCTGAATTGTACAGGGCTGCGTAAATTTGTGGCGCTTTATAAATAAAATTATACATACATCAGTAAATCTCCGCTCTTCTAGAGGAGAGAGCAGTCAATGTATGTGGGAAAAAAGGACATTAAGTAATTTATACTTAATCAAAAAAAGGGCTAACTGACACTTCTTCTCATTTAAAAAAAAAATAAGTTTCCCAATGCAAAAACCTCAAAACTGTGATAAAAATAACATATATTTTTAAGAAAATATAAGCGAAGCCTCTGTTAGATTTTCCATTTGTACCTTTGGGAATGACTTTGCCATCAAGTATTTTAAGATCCTCAGTACAGGCCCTGGATACTGCAGTTACGGGTGGGTGCAGCCTTAGACTCTCCTTGATGCACATTGTGGTAAATGGTAAGAGAGACAATTCTTCCCTGAAGAGAATCAGAAATAATAATGAAATATCTTTAGGCCTAATTGACTAAAGTCCAAATATTTGCTTAGGGCTATGAATTTGCATCTATTCTTCACTTTCCCATATTCTCTTATTGAGCAAACTCTGAAAAGTGGCAAATACGTGACTATGATAGTCATTTTCTTACAGAGCTCTTTGCTTTATTTTGTATGCATACATGCACACATGTACTTCTACTATTGACTAAGTGGAGGAGTGTGTCAAAGGTGTGAATGCGACTGGGTGAACTGTTCCAAATTCACCTGTTTGGCTTCACCACATCAGACTATTCAGTAAAAAGCGAAAATGGCGACTGCGACTAAGTAACCTAACATGACCTAGGGACAAGGTGACAGAAATAGAGCATTTTCAGAATACAGTTAGTGGGATATGATGAGACTGACATCACTGCCTCACTCTGCATGAGTTCTCATCCTTATTCTATCCACCTGACTATGCTACACATACACGACACCGATCGCTACTGTCCGCCTGTTCGGCAAGTGTATTCTCCACTTACTCCTGAGAAGTGAATTTGCGTAGCTTTTGGTGATGAGACTCTAATTGTAGTGAGGTGAATTTGACAGGTGAATTTGGACTTTAGTCAATGATGCCCTCTAAGAGGACCAACACAGCATACATTATATCTACATAATTATGTATAAATACCAGTTGCTATGGAAAGAGTTTTAGCAATCACAAGGAATAGTATTAATATCAAAGTATCTGACCAGCCAAACCCAGCAAAAAAAGTATTCAAACAGCAAAAATCAGCACACAGAATACAGTTACAGCCAAGTAACTCAACTTACAAGTAAGGGGTTAAATATTACTGACAAGAAATGGAGCCCCCACCCCAAAACCTAAAATGTCCCCCTTCTATGGCCTCCATACTTGCAATATATTAGAAAAATGTTTGCTTTAATTTACCTGTTAATGTTTAATTTTACATTCAACAGAGAAAATGCAGGCCTTGTAACTACCAAGTCAATTACAACACTGCAATGGACACTGAAGTGCGTACCATACATAAAATGAAAATAAAAAAAATCAGAACCATAAATTAAACATTTATGCACAGAACCTAAACAAAACCTAATCACTACCAGAATATCTCCAACCATAATCCATGCCCATCTCTATTACTAGACGCCTACCAGTCCAAGTGCTTTGTGTCTTTTCCCTCCAGTAACTCTGTAATCTCCTTTCTGCATTTCTCTTGATATTCAGAATGACGAGCCAGATTATAAAGGATCCACGATATGCCACTTGCTGTTGTGTCATGCCCTAGGAATTTAAGAATAATTGTGATTAGTATAAATACA
>WMED01029243.1:0-10301 GCA_019650415.1 Pipa parva
TAAAAGCTTTTGTTACTCATAATATGATTGCAATTGTATTTCTGTATGTGATTAAAACATTGGACAAACGCACATAAAAACCAGAGGGCAGCAGATCATGTGAAAATATATTTGTGTCATTCTCAAAACTTTTGGCCATGACTGTATAGTTAGATGAAAACATACTGTTCTAGCACAAAAAACTTCAAGTTGTGCATGATAATAAAAGTTGAGTACAGAAATGAAGTCACCTTTTAAATATTGCATGCATTGTTTCATACACTGGTCACCATTCAATTAAGTCAGGGGTTGGCAACCTGTGTCTCTTTTGATGGGTGCATCTGGCTCTTTGACTGTAACAAGCGGTACTCACATACAAGCACCACTATTTACAGTCTGTCTGCTAAAAGCAGGCAAGCGCTGTAAAGACAAAGCTCTCTCAGCGTTTCCGGGGTGGTAACCAGTCTGGAGCCGCTGATGTCACATCACGTGACGTCACTGGCTCCGGATTCAAAAGGGCTGAGCAGAGCCGCACGTATACAGCTCTTTTAGCCCAATAGGTTGCCGACCCCTGAATTAAGTGTTTAAATGCATATGGCTGTCTGTGACAGATATTGTACAATTACTTGAAAGAAGCATTCATATGGATTATTTATGTAGTTCATTTTGTCTCTAAAAAATGTGCACTATGTGAGTAAATCATATCTATAAAGATCTCATGTAAGTAAATCTTTTTAATATCTTGGATCATAATGCTTGATTGATCAAAGTTTGAGGTCAATGTAAAGGATAGGCTACAGAGATGGTATTTCCCATGTGTCAGATGCAGAATTCAGTTTAACATGTATTAAAAATGATACAAATCTTAGAATGTGATATTTGTAAAAAATGGTAAAGGTATATTTAAATCCAACTTTGTTGTGAATATATACTAAGTCAGTGTTTAGAAATAACCTAAAAATGGTTTAAACCATATTAGTTCTGTTGAAAAATTAGAAAGAGGAGCACTTTGGTATTATACAAACTGCGTATCCTCTAGTACTGCTGTGACATGAAGAGGTAATCTCTCTCAAAAGGCTTGTCTTAAACCAAAGGTTCTCAACCTATGGATCACAACCCTTTTGGGGGTCAAATGACACTCTCAGAGGGGTCGCGGAACACGCTGTAACTTGGTAGTGAGCGCAGGTCCCTTTAGCTAGGGGTTCCTGCATGGTGACGTTGTGGTCAAATGTCATCAAATGACGCATACTTGTTGACGGTGGGCCCGAGCGTCATCACGTAATGCGATGACATCATGCCCAAATGTCAGCATGTGACATCATCACAGGGGGGTTTGTGGTATAAAAAAGGTTGAGAACCACTGTCTTAAACAATGAAAGTATCATATAATACCAAAGTACTCATCTTTCTACTTAGAAATAGCCTAACATTTTAATTTTTTTGTAAAAAAAAAAAAAATCAATCATTTTTCAAAAATGTTTTTTTAATTTAAATATATTTATTGTATGTATCAAGGGCAAAGCTTGCTGAGGTCTAATAACTTAGTAACCAATCAGCAGTTTCATACAGATGACAGAAATAAAACATCTCCAAATGTAAATGCAAAATAAAGTATTTGTGTGAACAATTTTTTTTTTTTTTTCTAAACCTACACTACAAAAAATAATTAGGCTAAATCTGTACATACTATATACTGTGCTCTCATGGAATCACTTAGCAAGAAAAAAAAAACTTAAAACCTCTTCACAGTTCACATAGATGGGTAACTTTATTATTATTTTTATTTTATTTTTGCAACTTTTAAAGGCCATATAAAAATTTTTTAACCATCTGAAAATGACAAAATGATAGGCAGCTAAACTAAAAGAAAACCAACGGTGATGATGGGGGAAAATAAAAAAAAAAAAGCAAGAAGCAACACTAAAACAGAAATAATTACAATCCATCTGTGTTCTGTATAACTACAACAATAGATAATTTATATTGCCATAACAGAGCCAAAAGTTTCACATAACCACTGGTTAATGCATGGATTTACATTCTTTATATTAAGACTTCCTTTCAGACACTCATTTTGCAGTTCGATGACTCTTTCAACTCAGCACAATGAGTACTGCCTGCCCGCTCTCATTTGAAGAGTGCTCCATAAAGGAAAAGTGATTGTGTTAAGGAATAAATTAACTTTTCCAATAAGGGGGCAAATGAAGCAGATTGAAATGTTCATAATTGTACTAAAGATATCTCTGCTCTATTTTGGTAAATCAGCATTTACTCAGAAATAATATTTAATGTGTCTAGTTTAAACATAATTGCCATTAATTTGGTAGTTTTATCCTCTCCACTCTACAAACAGCCATTCCTTTTTTTGCCTTAAATAAATTGCTGCAAATGACAGGATCTGTTCCTAAACTGAATGATGCCTTTATAAAACAAAATCCAAAGAGTAATAAGAAAATATACCTTTTCCATGAGACTAAGATATGTTAAAGTAGTCAAGTAAAACAATATGATCCTAACAGTTTAGAGCTGTAAACCCAAGTCATTTTGAAAAGATCTGAGAGAAAAGGTGTTGTTAACAGGGACAAAATAGGTAGTTATTATTACAGAGAATTAACTGCTTAAACATAATGACCTCACAGAATTGCTCCCCTTTGTTTTGGAGTTAAGAGCCAAAGGCTATAGACAATTTGAGAAAAAGAGGCCAGTTTTTGGCACATATATTAATTCTAGGCAATAGGCATATTGTGACAAAAAAAACTGTTGAGAATTGAATGAAACAGTTATCTCTACAGCCATTAAATAAAAGGTCAATAAAAGATACAGTTGGGATGACTTATTTTCACTGGTATACAGCCTGTTTTAATACAATAAGAATGTACTGAATAATAAGAATAATGAAAGTAAAATACCTTGCTGCTTAGTAATTGCAAGCATTGCTTGCTCAGTGAGAGATGTACCCCAATCTGTCTGGGAGTTTGATAGATGCAATGCTGCCATCTACAAATTATGTACATTTTAAAAGCTCGGATATAAGTACCTCCCAAGGGAAAAAAATCCAAGCGAAAATAGACCCCATCTATAAACAGGGTTTAACATTTACCGGTATTCATATCCCCTTAAAGGAGGGTACTGTGTGTGGCAGCATGGTTAATTAATGCACTCAGCAACCCTCTGCATATTTGCGTTTACATGTCACTGGAAGCATTGATATTGCAATTCTCAGCAGCTTCCTCTATAACCTGAACCCAACAGAATAATCTGTGTTTACCCAAGATAGCGCCATAGTGCTGAAGTCTATACAGACTTCTGGCTGAGGTAAATATTAATGAAGCTCTAACACATCTGCAAATACACTGAAAATAATGGTATGCAACTCCTGCTTTTAATGGTTTGTGTATTTATGAGAAGATCCATGGAAGATATCAAATACTACATTTAAATGGGAAGCATTTACATGTTGCTTATCAAATTATCGTGTATTGCATTATTTGTCCCCTTCTGTCAGTTATATTAAAATATATATTTATTTAGCAAAGTACATGATGCTCATACGCGAGTAATTTTTGAATTCCTAAGGACATTTGTTAGGATTTTTTTAATCCAAAGGAAAATACATCTTATTTTAAGAACTGCATTCTGTAAATGGAGCAACATTTTTATTGGAGCATCTTGCATTTAAGTTTTTATTTAAACAATGAAAAGAACACACTATGGGGCATCTCTCATTCATTAACAGCAAATAAATTCAATGTAAAATACAACTACATTAACTATGCCCTAAGTTAAAGTGCAGTTCACCAAATTCCAATGAAGTGACGGAGACAGGCCAAGTTACCTTTGTGAAGATTATCTTCTAAATCTTATAAAGTAAAGGGGTGGGGAGAGATGGGAGAGATCAGCTGGTATGTAAAAAATGTCAAAATAGCATTTAAAAATATTTCTGCCAAAATATTAAATAAAAAAAAAAAAAGCCAGTCCCTGGAAGATTTCCATAAACAAACTTTACACAACTAACAAGGGGGAAGGGAATAAAATCCCAACAATTTTATTAATTTGTATTTCTAAATTAAATTCTCATGATGTTCCTTGTTCTTTTCATACAGCACAGAGAGAAAAAAAAAATCCGTTTGTTAACAATTCCCCAAAGGAACAGTGTAAATAATATCTATATGATTAACAGTTCAAGGGCCCGGAAGGAATTCGGATGTTGAAAATTCTTGCAGGCGTCTTGTGCATGTTCTAGAAAACGTACTGTATTCAATAGTAGATGGCATTTGTAAACGTGTCATGAGTTAAAAGAAATTCCCAGTTCATGCGAAGGGGTATGAAGTCCAAGAATAAATCAAATTGTTGGACGTATTTTCTATGCTACATAGGTGTATACTTTGCGATCTTCGGGCGTTCGTGCTAAATATTCTCTTTCAATAAGTCCTTCAATACGCTTTTTAATAACAACTGGACTTGGAAGGAACCGAGCCTTCAGCTGTTGTGTTACCTAAAGGGGAAACAAAATAGCACTATTTACAATACCATATTTAAATGTGTACCACACTAAACAGAAACTGATTCAAATATTCTATTGGATGGCTAAACCACCAAATTATTGCCAATCTGTGCATGCCAAACTAGACCACACATTACAATTCTGATAATTTGACCCCCTAAGGCCACATTGGAATTGAAACATACCAGCGTGTGGCTAGCTATAGAGACAAAATATGGCGAGCAAATTTAAAGTAGCAATTATTTGCATTCCTAGGCATATTTTGATTCACAGATGAGGATTTGCACATAAGCAACAGCTGTTAAATGGATAGGGCTGAAAAGCACTGGTATATTCATGCGCTCTTCATTTATTCAATAATTGGCTAGTGGAATAAAATGTTATCAGAGTAGTGCAGTTAAATATAAGATACATGATTGGAGTGTGCACATCTAACAGTATTGTCTCATATAAGAGGTGATGTACTAAGACAAAAAGATACATGGGGAAAAGAGTCCTAACAAAGTATGCACACTAAAAGTATAGAGAAAGTGCTGAACTTTAACATAACAAGTGACAAACAATAAAAAAAAAACTTAAAAACAATTAAAATAAAGGAAACAACCACCTAATACATAAAGGAAAATAAATATAATTAGTAACACCAGTGGCCACTAACAATAAATGCAGGCACCTAAATGTGCTAAAATACACATAAGCAACGACACAAACAGCATTGCAACAAGTAGTAATAAGTTGAGTGGACTTACAACTGTAGTGTGGGAAGAGGCCAGGTGAACGTGTTTCACTCCTAACCGGGAGCTTCTTCTTGCACAAGAAGTGGCCACCTGTGTTACTAATTACATTTATTTCCCTTATTCATTATGGGTAGGAGTACCAGTTAGGTGGTTGTTTATTTTAAACTGGTTTCAAGTTTGTTTTTTTTGTTTGTTTTTTTGTTATAATAAAGTTCAGCACTTTCTCTATAATTTTAGTGCAGTTGAAGGCAAAAATGCTTAACAATGGCATTACTATAATTTCTCTTCCTATGCTTATATGCCTCAGCATATCTTGCATCCAAAAGTATTGTTCACCTTCTCTCCCTTGGATTCCTTTAAGAAATTCCCTAAATGACATATAAACAGATGTGTCCAGGCCAAAGTAAAAGTCAAATGGTATGTCAGAGCTGCTGGCTCTAGGGGGTTTTAACTTTTAAATCATTTGAATTTTGATCAGTTAACTGTGTGCATGCTGTACAGTAATAGTTTTAAAATGGGAATCAGCTTGTGGCTTGGCATTGCACATAAAATTATAACACTGCTGTTGTACATATACTCAGAAATTCTGTTGAAATCCTGAACATACACAGATGTGCTGTTACAATCTTAGAAACACTTCTGAAAAAACATGCACCATGGTGAAGTGTGATATTTTTAAATATCGGGACAACAAACAGGGAGCATAGCTCAGGCACCTTAAAGAAAACAGCCCTTTTTAGGGACAGTCTTTGGTTGTCCAAACCAGTTTGGTTCCTTCTAGAGGCATGGTCTGTAACTTCATATTACACTCTCTTTAATGTTTCAAAAAAATCCCATAATCCCAAAAAAAAAAAAAATAAATAAATAAATCTCATAATCAAAAGTCTAAGTTTTTTGAAAATTTATGTTTGGAAATCTACAAATCTCCAATTTCCACTAATGTATTAATGTAAAACCAGTAATACAAATATGCCAGATACAATTTACATTGATGAATTAGATTGCCATTTTCCTACTTCCCAATGCCTTGGTCTACCGGTAGTGCACAGTCCAAGCCACTTTCTCTGACATTTAGTTAGTGCAATATTAAGGAAGAGAAGAAATCACATTACCTCTGCTACTAGGACATTGTGTTGCATTTTCTTTCTAGATTTCATAATTCGAACTATGGCAGCTTCTATCTCATGCTTTCGGTCATCATCAACCTTTTGCCGAGTCTCTTTTCGCTCAGGATCAGACTCTCCTTGTTTTGCAGCCACTGGAATGGTAGACAAGGACATAGCATTAAAATGGTATACAAGTAAGAATGTAAGACAGTATACTTTAGATATTCAAATTAGACATGCAAGATAGTTCTCTATTTTTAAAAAAATCTTTTTACTTTGTTTATGTCATTCTCCAAAACACAATATCATATATGGCTGCATCATGGTGTTTTAGAGAATAATGGTTAAACATCGTGGATCAGAAGAGAGGCAACCACAGCCGGCTGTTTATATAAACAACTTAATGGTTATGTAAATACAAGACTCAGGAACTTCCAATAAAAATAAGAAAACTACAAAAATAATTAGTGCACTTAGTCACACTGGCCATTTGAAAAAAGATTTGTTGCAAAATAAGTTTGTGGCCAGTGTAAACAGATACAAACGCACAAACGGCAGATATCAGATGTAAAAGCAAGTTTGAATGTTTTATTGAGCATTCACATCAGGCAAATTGTGCTTTTGTATATTAAAATAAACTATGAACAAGGTAACGGTAGCAGTACTACACATCTGTACAGAATATAAAATAAAAAGTTGAGTGGTATGACTATTCTATCCACAATAAACAGATACCCATGATTGTTACAAATTGTGTAGACCACAGAAGAAACCCACCTGTCTGAATCTTCACTCTGTGCAATTTGGAAGTGAACTGATCGTTGACTGTGAACATGTGGCCACTATCAATCTCTTTTGATTTTGGCTCCTTTGTAAGAACACGTTGTGTGGGCTTCCCACATGCCAGGGACTGCAATGCCCTGACCAACTCTCGTTCTGGAATATCAGTCTCCTGTTGTATTTCCTAAAACATTCCCAAAGGTAAAGTGTTGTTCAGGAGATCAACATCACTCTTGCAACCATGGCATTTCTACTTCTAACTGTCCAGTTATCTTTTCACAAGCAAAATATAAACCTTTCTTAAAATAAATTAAAATATGCACTGATTCATCTAAGAAAGAAAGAAAATATTACTCTTTTAGGAGGAGAATCCACTAGCAAAAAAGGTGAAAATTCTGCACAGTCTTGGGGTGACTTAACTCTGCTCTTTCCTTCTCTAAGCACAATGCTACCATTGATAAAAATTGTCGATTTTTCCTTTGTAACATTGCCAACATCCATCCATTTCTTTCTCAGGCTACTGCTAACACCCTCATAGACTATTGCAATGCACTTCTAGTTTCCCATCTTTCCCTGCTCCAATCTATTCTAAACTCTGCTGCTAGAATAATATCCCTCTCTCCCCAGAAGTCTCCCTCCCAACTTCTGTCTGCTCCTTGGCTCCCAGTTAATAAACATATTATTTACAGTGTTATACTTTTGTCATTCAAAGCACTTCATTCTGTTGCCCCGTGGTGAAAAATTTTTAGGAATTGAAGTGGTAAGGACAGAGGGTTATCAGGCTTCTATGTCAAAGCTATGCAAAATGCTACAAGTTGATAAACATTTTTAAAAAGCTTTTGCTTTTTTGTTTTTTAAATTAAACCGTGCCTTCTCTATAGTGTTACTGATCAGTGCAGGCCTGTATATCTATCACTTTAGATTTTGTTTTTAACAGATGCAACTAAAACAGGATGCAGCGTTTCCCTTACTTCAAATGTGTATTTTTCTCTGTTATTGAAGAGCATCAGTATAGTCATTTGAAAAGTGGAGACTTGCAATATGTGCTTTCGAGTATTAGAGCCAGTGACCTGGGCACCTCCAACACCAACCTCAGATCCATCCTCCTGAAAATAAATGCAAAAATAATTATGTATATGAAAATATATATATTAACTTATTGAAAATTAAATGATTTGGGGGTAACAAACAACCAACAGCCCCTAAACTATCATAGAAACCACTATAGACATGTATTTTCTTTAAGGTGGCATGAGAATTATTATGAACATTTAAACAAAGCAATTTTTTTTCCACAAGGTCAACATTCCTAAATGCCTAAAGCAGTCCATTAGATGGACTATTACCCATAGACACAGGAGAAAAAACAAAAAGTTAAACACATTAACTTGCCTTGTGGAAACCCTGCAGTGAAAATGCAGTTAATGACTAATTGAAGTTTATTAATCAAGACTGATTCAGTTTTACAAATTAATACAGCTTACCTTTTTGACAGGACCATAAAATGTGGCATTAAGATCTGCAGAGCCCATGTGGTGTTGCAATGTTAACTGTCGACCACTATGTTTAGCAAGGTAAAACCTGTGTGTGAAACACAAATGCACAGGCATAAGCAAAATAAACTGTTTTTATCAGTAAATGTCACCTAGTCCAGTCTTACAGAAACCCTCTAGGGAAGAGTCACATGAAGCAACATAACTTGCAGAATTGCATCCTACTGATTTTAGTGCCGACAACATCAAATCCATGAAAAATCCCATGAAGCGGTATCCGCAACAAGATGCATTCACTTGCAGTTGCCATTGAAATGGATGCATTTCTACTGCATTCTATTGACATCAATAAATCCTTGTACCACAAAAAAGGTTAAGCCATATTAGTCCTGCTGAATAATTATAAAGAGGAGTACTGTGGTATTTAAGTACGTCTTAAACAAAGAACTGTTAGTCCAAATAAAGTATCATAATACCACAGCACTTCTCTTACTCATAAAAGTCTTGTGTTATTTCGCTAAATCTGCTGAATGAATAAAGAAACAATTAACATCATACTGCTATGACATTAGCATTCCAAGAGAACTATGAGTGTAGTTACACATACTAGGCCAGTGTTTTGTAAAAGTGCAGTGATTTTAAGGTGCATATTGGGTAATATCTACCTCCTGGTATTTCTTCTACAAATTAAATGGGAAAAGCAATCCAATTTACAGTGCGGCTTCAGCTTTAGATGGCAATTGAATATTGACACAGGATAAAGCATCTTTGTGGTTGTGTTGAACAGAACCAGTCTCACAATGACACAGAATCTCAAGAGCAAATGGTTCTATACTCAGCTGAATACAGAAAACCAAAAGGACCCTTATCCACTAAAAATACAGTGGTTTTAGTATCTTCATTACTTTGCCAACATCAGTTGATGCAGTAAATTACCCATAACACTGTGTTGAAATGAAGTTAACAAAAATAAATATAATTTCAACTATATATGAATGCACAGACTAATAATATGTTGTTATTTTCTAAAAATGTTACGTTTAAATTAGGGGGTTGTAAAACTGAAAAAATCTGTACCTTCTAAATATTTCAAAAGCATGCCTGGGAGCCGGTGGGATGTTGCATTTGGGTGTTGCAGACTGTGTAGGCCAGTAGCCAGTAGTAAGCACTCTAACAGTGAGATCTACCCCTCCTAAAGAAACCTGAAATAAACAGAACCAGACAGGAGAAAGAAAAAAAAAATATTAATAATTAATACCTATAGCTGGTTATAGACATCTATTACAATGTTAAACAATATGGTAAAACAATCTCAGGCTAACTGTATTAATTAACGCACTAAACCACCAGTACTGGGGCCCTGGAAGACCTCATATCCCAAGGTTATTGCAGCGATTTCTAAGCTGAGGAAACCTCTGCAAGTGCTGTAAGAGTGCCACTCAATAACATATTTTTTAATCTGGTGTGAGCAGGCCACAAAGTTGGACTAGGAGGACACTTGAGGTCCACCAAGAAAACTGATGCCTGGGACCTCACATATCTTCTGTCAGCATTCTGACACAATTTACATACATGCACTCTCTCACTCACACATTTGCTCACTTGTACACTACACTAGGGGTGTGTGATATGTATCGTTCACGATAATATCGCACACAGAGATTACCCAATATTGCAAAACTGCAATATCGGGTAATCGTGT
>WMED01029244.1:0-10300 GCA_019650415.1 Pipa parva
TTGGCCCAAAAACTGACCTCGACTTATGCACGAGGTCGACTTATACTCGAGTATATACGTTTAGTCTGGATTTTACTCTTGCGTCTACTCTCTATATATAACCAAAGTGTTATTCTTTGGCTTTGTACAAATCAATTAATATATAATTGACATGTTTTCTTTCCTTTTTTCTCTACAGAGCGGTAGCAGCATATCTAAGAGCCCTTAGCTTAAGTCCAAATCATGCAGTGGTTCATGGAAATTTGGCTTGTGTGTACTATGAGCAGGGGCTTATTGATCTTGCAATTGACACATACCGGCGGGCCATTGAGCTACAACCACATTTTCCTGATGCCTATTGTAATCTTGCTAATGCACTTAAGGAAAAGGGCAGTGTAAGTTCATTTATACTTGTCATCCTTTTTAATGTAACTTTATTCTTTCAAAGGAATGATGTGACAGGTAGACAAACAAAGTAAAAAAGATTGGATTTGTTGAATGCTAATACTGCCCCTCCAATCCAATTGGTAGGCCCCTTCCTAAATACTTAGTATTAATAGTATTAGTATATCACTATGGCTAGGGTTACACTGTCCACATTCTCCTGCTTACAGTAAAACACCAAGCTCCTCTACCATCAGGCTTATATTGTGTAAAGGCAGAGGTATTTTTCAAGATAAACTGCCGGCACCCACTTTTATGAGTTGGCAATGCAGATATAAGGTATGTCTTGTATGAATTTAAAAGAGAACTATAATGGTAACCTAAATTATAGATGACTGTGCCCGGGATCAGTACACTACTTGTACTGAGGCACAATCAGCTTTCATGTCACGATCCTGAAGATGAATACCTCCTGGCTGCAGCCTACTTCCTTTTCTATGTGTGTGGCATCAGTTGTTACATAGTACCTGCTCCTCTCTCGAAATTCACTGAATCTAACCTCCTGCACATGCCCAGATTGGATAAAATTAATCTGGGCATTTGTAGGTTAGATTCAGTGAAATTCAGGAGGGAAGCGGGTATTATGTGACGATGAACGTCGCACACATACAGAAGGAAGTAGGCCACAGTCAGGAGGTATTCATCTCCAGGATCGTGAGAAGAAAGCTGATTGTGCCTCAGTACAAGTAGTGTACTGATCCTGGGCACAGTCATCTATATTTGGATTACAATTATAATTCTTTAATGTAATCAACAATGTTTGTTTTATTCAGAACAAGATGTATGAGAAATGAACACACAAAATGTCATGTGTCTTTATTATAATATGTAGAAGACTCTTTTGAATCAATAAAGAGATTTTGGAAAAATTAAAAACTGGTTTAATTTTAAGCCTAAACTTTATTTAATATAATGCCCCAGGTACAACATCTGTTTAATAATCTTTTTCTTCTCAGGTGGTTGATGCTGAGGAATGTTATAATACAGCTCTTCGACTCTGTCCTACTCATGCAGATTCCCTCAATAATCTAGCAAATATTAAAAGAGAGCAAGGAAATATAGAGGAGGCAGTCCGTCTATATAGAAAAGCTCTTGAGGTAATTATTCTACTGATGCAAAAATTAATTGTTTTTAAAGATTTCATTTTTTTTTTTTTAATTTTTATTATTTATTAGGGATTTGTGACTAAATCTTTTCTCGATTCCAGGTATTCCCAGAATTTGCAGCTGCTCACTCTAATCTAGCTAGTGTACTGCAACAACAAGGAAAGCTTCAAGAGGCTCTGATGCACTACAAGGAAGCTATTAGGTAAGCTGCACAGTAAGATTATATTTCATTGCTTATAAGTTCTATTGGTGTTTTTTTTTTTTTTTTCTTCACGCTTTTATTTTATTTCAGGATCAGTCCCACTTTTGCAGATGCCTATTCAAATATGGGCAACACTTTGAAGGAGATGCAAGATGTTCAGGGTGCATTGCAGTGCTACACCAGGGCTATTCAAATCAATCCAGCATTTGCTGATGCTCACAGTAATCTTGCTTCTATTCACAAGGTAAATTGCTTAAAGCTGTTCTGCTTATAAAATTCCATACAGTATATATCTAAAAGTGCTAACTATGTTAATGTGATTATTATTAAGGATTCTGGAAACATTCCTGAGGCTATTGCTTCCTACAGGACAGCACTGAAGCTGAAGCCTGATTTTCCTGATGCTTACTGCAACCTTGCCCACTGCCTACAGGTATGATCGTATTTTTAATGGCATTCTGCAGTGCCAGTAACATTTTAGATACACTTAGTCATATAAATTCACTAATCGAAGGAGTACGTTCCTTACTTGGAGACTTTAGAGATGCTACTGTGGGGTCTGCTTTCTAAAGGTCAGTAACCTTTATTTTACATTTTATCACCTAAATCAGTGGTTCTCAACCTTTTCGGCCGGCGACCCCCGGTGCTGACTTCACAGCGCGTGATCACGTTTCGTCCAAACGTCATCACATACACGCATCACGTGGTGACGTTTCGGCCGAACGTCACCACGTGCAGCCGAAACGTGATGACGTTCGACCGAAACGTCATCACGTATGCGCGTCACGTGGTGACATTTGCGGCTGACGTCACCCCGCAGGAACCCTTATAAGACAGCCTCTCGACCCCCGCCGGGGTGGCGACCCACAAGTTCAGAACCGCTGACCTAAATGGTATTTTTATTTCTTGAGTCACTAAGTAAAATTTGTGTTTTTGTTTTGTGAGATCTTCCTTTTACTAAGGCCTAATGCATTGATAGATATGATCTATTTTTAAGTTATTAAAGTAAAGATGTTATTGATTTGTGAGATTTGTATCACATACATTTTGGCAGGAGGTTTTAACTCCCCTCCCCCCCATAAAAAAAAAAAAAAAATTACAAGAGACTTTACTTTAACCTGACTTGTTAATTTTGAAGTAGTCAGAACGTCTGCGCTTTCACTTCACTCCTGTTTTAGCTCTAATTACAAATAAGTGATAAAGAAATTTAGAGGTTTGAAAATAAAACAATGCACACACACACACTATTCAATTTGACAGCATCCTTTGAACTTTGTTAAAAATGCCAGTGTGAACACAATGTAAACATGTAACAAATGATTTACAACTTAGTTTCACAAAATAAAGCCAATTGATTGCATGGTCAGTTATTTCAAAAAAGAATCAAACGAAGTAAAAATCCAACTTTCCATAAAAAATTTAACCAGCAATAAATATGGTAAAAAATTAAATTATCATTAAGGAAACATTTTAACAAGCCAAACCCATAACACACAAGGACCCCTTGCCACTTATGCCCACTGAAATAGAAGGGAAAGTCAAACTGCCCCTCTATGTCCTTGTGGGGTAGCTGGTCAAGGAAATCAGAGAAATAAGCCTGAGCGATGACTGCCCTGATCCACCAAGCATTTGCATGGGATGAAGGTCCAATGTTTACAGCCAATAAAATAGTGATGACTTTGGATTATGGATAGTCAGTATGTTGCTTGTTTTGGAAGCTGTCTCCATCACTTGGACTAAATGCTCAACTGGTTTTTGTGAACCTTGTGGACAGCATGGTCTTGGTCTTGCACCTTTTGTATGCTGTAGAATTTTCTAATATAACTTGCAGTTGGCCTTGGCACATATGGATGTTATGGCAAATGCCACAGTAGAAAAGGTGCCACCAATGTTCATACATTTGAATTTTTTTCCATACCTCAGATAACGCAGTAACCAAATTTTGCCCTGCACTAAAAGCCATGCAGAAACATCTTTGTGTCTTGCAATCCTTGCCTTCTATGCCTGACTGCTGTCTTTTTTTTAAATTAAAGAGGGTGTATTGACGTAAAACTACTTTGAAATATTTTTCTAAATAGGATAACAAAATCTAGTAAATGTCTAATTTTTTCCTTCAGATTGTTTGTGATTGGACAGAGTATGATGAGCGCATGAAGAAGCTGGTCACTATTGTTGCCGACCAGCTAGAAAAGAACAGACTTCCTTCTGTTCATCCACACCACAGCATGCTCTACCCATTGTCACATGCCTTTAGAAAAGCCATTGCTGAAAGACATGGAAACCTGTGTCTAGACAAGGTGAGACAAAGAACAAAACTGTTGCAGCAGTCTACTGTTGCTGCTAGAGGTGTTCTTGAAATTGTCATGCGTTTTATTTTTCATTTTAAAATAAAGCTTAAATTAGTTACCAATTTTATTTCTTCATTAAAAATGCTGTCTACTGTGGATCAGTTAGCAAAAGCTGAAATTAGCTTCTAATAAAATAAAGCCAGGATTCGTATAAAGCTAGTAAGAAATTATTGAATGCTTTCCATTCATCCTGAAACAGTATATTTTTTTTTTTTTTTTTTAAATTGTGCTTTAATTATTTGGTTGAATTTAGTCAGCATAACCATAACCTCGCTATCTGAAATATGCAAAAGCAGAGCTGGGGAATTTGTTAGTGCCATTGGTTGTTTCAGATTGCAGCAGACATCTTTGCATTCTATGATTACCATGTTTTACTACATTTTTCTATTGGCTTTTTCACGTTATTTCGTATCAGTAAAGTTTAAAGAAAATTATTTGGCAAAGTTAGGATTTGTTTTAATATTACCAGGACTGATCAATGTGCTTTGATGTGAAATTGCTGCAAATAAATTATGTTCTTTACCAAAAGTAATTTTAAACATTTAAGCTTGCAAATGATATGTGGTTTTTTTTCTTCATAGAGTTGTATTAAATACCCTGTAGTCTTTGATTGGAAAGTGGTGCTTTATTTCATGAAATTGTGACTATCCTATTTGCATTTGTTTCTATTTTAAGGCTTGCTCAAAACAAAGGTTTTATTTATGAAAGGCATCTTGTATATTTGTCTGTATAGCAATGTGCTATTGACAATATATTTGGTGTTTTGCAATATCCATTACCTTGATAGTCCTTGAGAGCAGAATTTAAAGTAGCAGCAACACCTTTTATTATTATCTTTTTAATAAGTGAGGTAAACTGCCATATGTTAATCTGCCAATTCCCCAAATCCCACCCTGGACCAGCCACCACCACCAAAGATACAGCACAACCAGCCTTTAAAAACTGCTACCTGTGCTATTCCCATTCACAAAGAACAGGTTTATCTGAGTACCTGACCCATTGCAAAACAGTACCTTGTCCTAGTGCTCACTGTAATGCCACTCTAAACTTACCTTGCAGTAAAATTAATCATTTTTTTCCCCTAAATAAGTTACCCCCACCCCCCAAGCCCATGCAGTGTCCACATTATACAAACAGATCAATGTTTGTTATCTGATAAAATAACTAACCTCATCTGAACAACAGCTATAGTTACAGCTATCTTAATGTGAAAGCACTTTTTCTATGGGATCACTGCTAGTGGGAATATATATTTGGACAATTGTTTCTTTACATCAATTTTAATAACCATAATAAACTGGTTAATATGCTACTCAGCTCTGTGGTTGTTTTAAGTGGTCTTATAGTTATACCCTTAAATTCCTCATATTGTTTCTTTACATTCCACAGTTAAGCATTGCTTGAACAACGATGTCAATGTTTTAAATCTAGTTGCTATTTTGAAAAATATTAATTTTAGGCAATGAAAGAAAACTACACAGGGAAATTGCTTTGGCGCAGGAGTATAGTAATTTGTTTTTCTTAATGAAAGTTTTCTTTCCTTTAAACCCATATAAAAGGGGAATACATAGTTGCAAATTTTATTTTTTTACATTACAGATTAATGTTCTGCATAAACCACCATATGAACATCCAAAAGACTTAAAGGCCAGCGAGGGAAGACTAAGGGTGGGCTATGTGAGCTCAGATTTTGGAAATCATCCCACTTCTCATCTGATGCAGTCCATCCCTGGCATGCATAACCCAGATAAATTTGAGGTAAGATTTATATATATATATATATATTTTTTTTTTTTTAATACTTGGCAAAGTCATAGAAGGTAAACAAAAAAAAAAGCAACTGATATAATATTTAAAAAATTGAAGCATCAGACATATGTTTTTACTTAACCAAGTGCAATACCTACACTGTCATTAGATGTACTTTCTGAGCCACATTGTGGGGGGAATTCACGATAGTGCGGAGTCTTCGCCTCACTTCGCACTGACTGATATGCGCTCGCTGATGTCCTGCACGCGGACATCAGCGAGCGCTTTAAAGGGATTCCAGTTTCGGCGAGGCAACTCTTTTGGTCTTGCCGAGACTGGAATCCCTTTAAAGTGCTCGCTGATGTCCGCGTGCAGGACATCAGCGAGCGCATATCAGTCTGTGCGAAGTGAAGCGAAGACTCTGCACCTCACTTCGCACTATCGTGAATTCCCCCGTGTCTTTTTGAATTTACTCGACAGCTTTTCTATATAGCCCTTGCAAATCAGTAGGCCTTGGTACATTGCAGCAGGTATTTGTAGCAGCATATTAAACCACAAAAACTGACATTTTTCTATTGTAAAGAAAACTAATCTCTTTATAGATTTTCTGTTATGCACTCAGTCCTGATGATGGTACAAACTTTCGTGTAAAAGTGATGGCAGAAGCAAACCATTTTATTGACCTGTCCCAGGTATGTTTTAGCTTTTTGTTATTTGTAGTGAATAAAATGGGAAAACATGCATACAGTTGATTAAAAATTGCTTGTGTTTTTATGGCCACCTGGAGCACAATGAGGCTGGGTTCACACGAGTGTATGATGCGCAGCGCATCATATGCTCGTATAAAAAGAATATGGCTCAATGAAAGCCGACGATACTTACCTAGTTCCGGACACAAGCGTGTGATGCGCATACACTGGGTCCCGAACACTGTGTATCGCATTTTGGCCAGCGTATATACCCCGCACCCAAAATGCAACACACTGGAAGTGATGTGAACGCCGAGGGGAGCGTTCATACTGTCGCTGGTAAGTACAATTGAAAAATATTTGTTTTTCTTCACACGAGTGTTCGATGCGCATCATATGCTTGTGTGAACCCAGCCTAAGATGTGTTTTTCTTATCATGTTTTTTGTCCATTTTCAATTCCCACTGTCCAAATTATAATGGCTATCTTTATTGCATATACTGTAAAAACACTAGTATCTGTATGAGATATCTCTAACCAGCAGTAATTAATCTACCTGGCTGCAAGGCTTATAACTTACAATCTGCCTCCCTAGATTCCTTGTAATGGTAAAGCAGCTGATCGCATACATCAGGATGGTGTTCACATTCTAATTAACATGAATGGCTACACTAAGGGAGCTCGGAATGAATTATTTGCCCTTAGGGCAGCTCCAATTCAGGTATGTGTTGGATTTTTGTTGCTCTGCTGTTTGTTTTGTAAACATGGCCAAAGTTAAAATTATGTATTGTGATATGAAAACATAAAAGCTAACTGCAGGATTTGTGATGACTATGCTGTATGTGCATTATTTTACTAGATTGAACTGCTTCATTAAATCATTGCTTTTAAAGATTCGTTAAGTTCTTAGATTTAGGAATAACAAACCTTGTCACCCATGGTAATAAATTCAACTGATGTAAGGTAGACATGATAAACACATTTGTTCTATTATAGTTTGTTTTTGGTCAACACTAAAATGAATACACTTTCTGCATAGACTCCCCTACCATTTATTCTTCACATAAATATGCTGTGTGTAAAAACGGGTCTCTTAAAGGATTTGTATTTGTGTCCTTACTTATCTGACACCTTAACAAAGAACAAACTGTTTAAGTTTAGTCTTTTGTTCTTGATATTCACTGTTAATTATATTGAGGGAATCTCTTCTATAAGAGATTCGCTTTGCTTTAAAATATAAATAAACTATTAAGATACTTTATTATGTTTTTAGGCTATGTGGCTGGGATATCCAGGAACAAGTGGTGCGCCATTCATGGATTATATCATTACTGACAAAGAAACCTCTCCAGTTGAAGTGGCTGAACAATATTCTGAAAAATTAGCTTACATGCCCAATACATTTTTTATTGGAGACCATGCCAATATGTTTCCTCATTTAAAGGTATGTGTGCATGGTTTATTGAGTCATTAATTAATCTTTATAAAATAAGTGTACATTTCTCTCTCTCTCTCTCAACTGAGAAAATACTTGCAAATCACGTGTTTTAAACTCTAAAGGCAGGTTATGATTGCACTTTACTTACCAGCTTTTGTGAGTTGAAGAAATTTAAAACTATATTAAGATTGTGTCTTTTTACATCTGTCAAGGCATGCTATATTTTTAATTTCTTGGTATTAAAATAGTAATTTGGCCTCTGTGTTGTCTTAACAGTTTACTGTTTAAAGTCGGGATCAAAATATTAAAAATGAGAGTGAAATGCATTCTTTATCCTAAAATTGGGCACACAGACAGCAACGGGGGAAAAGCTCATCAAGTCTGTAGAATGGACACAATGCAAAAAAAAATGACTACTCCATTATAGACCAAGATTCTACCTCCTTTTTTTTACTGTTCTAGGTTAGAAATGGACTTGATCTCTAAACAATAACTTTATTTGGTCTTAGATACCCATTAGGAACAGTCGCCCTGGTTGCGTTCCTTGCAGTATAAAAAGACTTGTGGTCCAGTTACCTTTTATCAGAGACTGCTAAACCCTAGTGGTGTATAGCTAGTCCTGCTGCTGTATTTCTTAAAGGACCAGTAACACCAGGAAAATACAAATTCCCATAACAGGTGTTCAAATACAACACTTGTAAAATGTTATTTTTAAAGTTAAACTAAGGAATTTTACCGCTTTCTGTCTTATTTTTACTGACGGAAGCTACATTGCATGTATTCATTAAATGCCACCTAATCCCTTTGTGCCTTATAAGCCCAGTTTTTACATTATTCATATGTTTTAGATGTTTTGTCAGTACGAATTGAATGACTATAGAGTAATCATAAAGGCATTTGGGACATTTTCAGAATTATTTATTTTTATGTTACTGTCTGTTGAATTTCAAAGGAGTTCAGTAGGTTGCAGATCTGCAAAATCCAGCATGAGAGAAAGGGAGTACAAGCATGGTGATTACCTTGTTCACATTCTTTCAAAAATCAGAGGTGTCATTATGGTTGGGCAGTGCCTTACATATGTATGGCATGCTTGCTTTTGCTGTTTGGAAGTGAATTGCAAATCTGCCAGTATCCCAACATTTATGAGGGACTTTCTGATTAAATACCAATGGGGGATGTCCCTCCTTGCCTTCCATCTAGGATAGTGTGACCTTTGTGCCAAGAATTAGATGAGTTGTAGACTGCATTAGATGTCTTGTTGAATAGGATAGACAGAGTTCTGTAGAAGCATTTGCTACAGAATGTAGACCTTTATTAGAATGTTACTTCTCTCTTTGTGCTTCATTTTATTATTTTTCCTACTACATTGCAATTAAAAGAGGCCTAAATTAAAGTAGCTAAACCTATACTGATTTTCTTTATTTTTCTTATGTTTCAACCACTGGCATTCAAAGGCATGCCATTGTTTTTGTGGTGTTTTCATTATTAGACATGAGTTGTAGAGTGTAAATGTATTTATGCAGCCCAAAATAGAAAACAATAGGATGCATTTGTATTCCAGCAGTTGGCCTGAGCTCTCTATATGTAGAAGGCTTTAATGTTTAGTGTTCATCCTCCTGACTTATGGAGCTGAACCCCACTGTGCCAATTTCCCCTAAAGTGGATCAATAAAAATATCTATAAAATGGAGGAACCAAATAATTTATCCACCCACAAAACTACTAAATGATTATATAAACACTATCCTATTTAGGGTTGTGATTGTGAACTTACTTTCTAAGTACTGGCGTTAGGATTGGTTCTCCCTTAAATAAAATAAACATTTTTTGAAAAGAGATGCTCCTGTAGGGGGGGAGGAAATGACATTCTAGATCCAGTTTAGTCAGAATTCTTTTGAAAGCAAAAGAGTATTATTTCTCATTTACATAGGGCCTGTCTACTTACTTATGTATAAAGTGCCAAGTTAGCATTTTGTACGGGATTGCAGATTAATGACATATTAGCATTTGTTAGGATTGCATTTGTTTAATCTTGAAAGGAAATGGATGCTTAACACTATTCAAATTTTTTTGTAATTGAACACTTATTTTAAATTGTATTAATTGGATTTCACAGAAAAAAGCTGTAATTGACTTCAAATCCAATGGACATATATATGACAATAGAATAGTGCTTAATGGAATTGATCTAAAAGCATTTCTGGAAACTTTACCTGATGTGAAAATTGTGAAGGTGAGTATAATTTCATCAGCTTACTGATTAAAGGCTAATCATCTGGTTCCAGGGGTGGATATTATACAAACCCCAAAATCAGAAAAGTTGGCACGTTGTGTAAATCGTAAATAA
>WMED01029245.1:0-10300 GCA_019650415.1 Pipa parva
TATGTACGGGCGAAATTTAATAAACTTGGAAAATTCCGATTTCACTTTTCTGAGTTTATCCCGAGAACATCTCGGCTGTTTGTGCGATATTTTCGATCGATATTTACCGACCCAAACTTTTCAATCAAGTTTTTCGATGGAAGTTTTTGAATCAAAGGTAGTCATATTTACATTAAGTAGTATGGCTGCCTACTTATCGAAAAATCGAGATCGAAAAACTCGATAAAAAGTTTCTGTCAGTAAATATCGTTGGAAAAAAATCTTGCGATATTTACAATGAGAAACTTTCTCTCTCACGGGAATAAACTCGGAAAAGCGAAATTGGGCTTTTCAGAGTTTATTAAATTTCAACAAAAGCTAGTAAGTAACCTGGGTATACATACAGCACAAACTGCCGCTCCAATCCCTTGGGCCGTCAAATGGCCGGGTGCTCAGGAAGTCTCGGACTCATCCATCACCGTATCAATTTGAACAAATATTTCCGGCACTCCAAGTCAAAGTAAAAGTTTCAGCTTTATTTCACCACATGGGCAGACAAAGACAAATAAAATCTTAAAATCAACAGTTGATTTTGTTGATTTTAAGATTTTATTTGTCTGCCCATGTGGTGAAATAAAGCTGAAACTTTTACTTTGACTTGGAGTGCCGGAAATATTTGTTCAAATTTATTAAATTTCACCCAAATTAATTTACTTTGTAAAAGTTGAAAATGTGATTAAAAAGGGAAGGCAACAGTGACTCTAGTAGATAAATGAAAAATAGTGAAGACATTGCTCTACCACCATGGGATTTTTATCACTTCAAACTGCAGAAATCAACAAGTCATTAAGTAATTATAATCACTATTATTGCTGCCAGTAGGGAAAAACCCTGTCCATCTTCATAATTGGTTAACTTTGTAGAATTGTTTTCAGTTTGGTCAGGAAACAATTGATACCACACACCAATGGCCTATTTTTGTCTCAATTTTGTCTGGGTTTTAACTAGATGTGGTAAAAGCAACACTTGCAGTCATGTCTATAAGAAGAGTTTACATTTAACTTTGACTCTGCAAGGACCCAGCATGCTTTGCTGATGAACTTAAATTGCTTCTAACCCAGTGTCGGCCTGAGGCATCTTGGACCAACCAGAGAAGCAGATTACAAGGGCTCACAGACTGCTAACCAATGCTGTCATGTACACCAGAACTGTTATAGTAAATGTTTAGTTTGGTGGGACATTACAAGAGAGTCAATTGCTCAATTGTTAGTGTAATTTAAGGTAGAATTTGCCCTACATTTGTAACAGAGATGATTTTTACCCCAATACTGGGGCCCACTAGAGTATCCTCAGGTACTGTAGTGGGCCAGTCCAACTCTGTTCTCACCTCAGAGGAAGAGTGATTTTTGTAAATATTACCCAAATCAGAATAATGTAGGAAAAACAACTGGCAAGAATGTTTTCTTGCATCTGAAAAAAAACCCAATCATCTGGGTTCACATTAACTTTAAACTGTATGGCCTTATTTCCAATGAATACTTCTGTACCAGCTTGGATTATAATATCTGTATGTTAGTTTCTTTTATCATATCACTTGTGTTGTGTTGTTACTGAAACGTAAACTTTAATGCTTGCTTAGCACTTAATACATTAGATTGGTCAGTTTTACTTTTCTATGATTTATGCTATTACTACAGTATATCAAAACAAGATACTGTACTTTTCTAGGAATTTAGCATTGATTTCATTTCTAAATCATAAAAAAAAACTCTTAAATTTAAAAGATTGAATTAAAAAATATACTAAAATAAGATTTCAAGTCATCATAACCTGGCAAAAGTGTCATCTGTAAAAAATATCTTTATATTGCTAGAGACTGAAGGGGTTATTAGCTAAAGTCCAAATTGTTGCGTATAGGTGTGAATTCACCAGATAAAGACAGTCGCAATAGGCTGCTACTGGTGCAGTCACATCTTTATAATGAGAATATTGTCGCAGTTGCTACTTTACTATGGGAAAATTGTCACAATCTTAACTTTAAAAAATTGTCTTGACTTTACATTGGGGAAATTGTAGCGAATTTGCTATGAGAATCTGCTGTTTCGAATTCGCATTTTATTGAATAACCCCCTGAATTTTATGAGCAAAGGTGGTTTGGACTTTTTTCTATTGGCCAGGGATATTTAAACTTGATATAACATACTGGTTAAGGCATGATTCTTACAGGTTGACAAAAGATGATAAATAGTATCATGTTAGTAACAATAGTGGCCTTTTGCTCCAGTTAGCATTTGATCTAGGTCAAGGGTCAGCAACATTTGCACAGGAGGGAGCCATTTCACCCCCTCCTCCACCAGGGAAAATTTTTTGTGGAGCGTCAAAGGGGGAAGAGGGAACACTCCCGATCACATGACCTGCCGGCATCAGAAGAAGCATCAGAGGTCATGGACAGGGGAAGAGAGATGTGCTCAGAGCCACAACAAGGCAGCTGAAGAGCAACAGCAAGGCACCTGAAGAGCCACAGTTTGCTGACCCCTGGTCTAGGTATATAAAAAGAAATCTGGGCTCTTTGTTAAGTTTCCAGATCACATGAGCATGCATATTCTCTGGAAGCTACCCATAATTAAAGAAGGTCCCAGCCAACGTTAGGGGTTTCTTTATTTGAAGGACCCAGAAGAGTAATATAATGCTGATGACAATGAAAAGTTACGTCCCATCGTTTCCTAAACAGGAGACCACAGCAAAACTTTTGGCATCTTTTTGCAAACATACTATACAGTGCGTAGATAAGTGCCTCCAAGCTACTTTCATGCCATAAAATGTATTTGGAAACTGTTGCAGGTGTTTTCCTACTATTATCCATTAAAAACAATGGGCTGAAGTTTCGCTGCCTAAGTCCAAATGCAATAAGTCTGTTATTGCCCTCACTGTGCTTAAGCATGTTGTCTTCACAATACCAGTCATTATTCTAAAATCATAGTAGTCTCTTAGTAACCTACTAAGAGAGAACTAGCCCTGGTTCATTTTTATACTGAACACAGTGGCTACACTAGGACGTATTTGGACTCCACCTGGATCTAATAATCATTTCTGTTTCCCTGCTGATCTGACTCTGGAAAGGGAAATAAAACTAAACAGTCTCTTGCAGGGTTATTCTGTTGCTATCAATTGTGAACTGAAAGAAAATATGGCTATTAGACCATATTATGGATATTATGCCATCTCAGTCCTCAAAGTCCCAATTAGATTTCAAAAAATGATTTGAAATCAGAATTGTGTTACATTGGTGTATGTGTAAGTATTGGTAACTCTAGAATGTGAGACTTTTTTTTTAATTAAATAACATTACATGGGTGAGGCAATTAGGTGTGCGAGTTAAACTAAGGTGCTGATATGTATAACCAAGCCTGTGCCAGGAAACTGTTTATTGCATTGTACGGGGAGTTTTATTCCCAAATTGCATTGCATTTGCTGTATACATCTTACTTTACATATACTTCTAGCCAGTAACTGTAATGAGGAAATAATGTGTTTGCTTAATAATTGTTTTAATAAAGCAATTAATGAATTTTGAAATTTAGCATCCAAGATATAAATACAAAACAAAAATCACAAAGCAATGCACACAAAAGAGTAAAACCTTTCCTTTATCCCCTCATGTAAAAGTAATTCTTTAAATATGATTAAAGACTTACATTTATTGGCACAAAAAATATTAATGCAAGTATACATTAGGTAGGAAAATGCCTCTAGGATCACAAGGGAGAATCCCACACTCTGAAGGTGAAGTGGAAGCCCTAAAAAATCTTGAAGAATTAATCCAGGAAGGGAAAATAGATGGTAGCTTAAAACATGATGACACTGAGGATATCTCTGATCAGGATCTTGAGTTTGTCGATGATTGTGGAGATAACCCTAAAATTACAAATTTTGCTTTCATTAAACTTTCTTGTACTTTCTTTCTATATCCCCAGGTTTCCGGTGGTGAACACCTTTGTTAAATTAGATGAAAAATATATCAAACACATGGACTGGGACAACATTTCTATGCCAGATAATCTGACCAGAGAGGAAAAGAAGGTCCTTAAAGAGCTTAGGGAATTTCCTGGAGTTGTAATCAAAATATTGAGTCTACTCTTTTTTCTTTTAGCCTTTTATCCAATCCATGAACCCATGGATAGTTTTTGTAGCTTCCTCTTTTATATCCCTTCAATAGTTAATGTCGCAAATGATGACTAATGATCTTTTATGTTCTTCAGTACTTTTGGGTCCTGTTACTTCTCCATAGAGGTCTTTTTGCTCATAGATATTTCCACTTCATAAATGACCAATGAATTGAAGTTTGTAAGAATCCGGTTGGTTTGGTTGGAATTGTTTACCAATTTATGAGTTAATCAAATAGCCCCTATTCTATCTGAGCTCAGGAATATTATATAAATATTCCTAAGCATGAGTTTTATTTCCATGAAAACACTCCTATGTGTATCTTCATAGCTGCTGAGGACTGTTTGAGAATATCTATTCCTTACTTTATTTAAATGGTTCCTGTCTCATTTGGCTGCTGGAGTAAAATGTCAATTCACAATATATTCTTGCTATTGCAGCCAATAGTATTACTGCTTTACATTGTACCATGCTATGGCAAAGTCTTTAAACCATGCAATGTATTATTATTATATATGCTCCCTGTATTAGGTACACCACCATGGAAGATGTTGGTTCTATATAAAACATAATAATAATAGATCTCAAATTCTGGTTCTTCTCAGGTCTAAAGTTTGCAGTCAAAAGAGCACTTTATGTACCATATCATTAGCATGGAAACTGCTGTTAATATTTACAAGTTTTAGCTCACTTAACCTTTCTTTGGCACATTTTGAAAGACACGAATTGCCGACACATTCCCCCAAATCATTTCATATGTGTATATGTGCTAATAACTTTGTTCACTATTTTCACTTAATTAAAGGCGTGAAATAATCTACAGAATCCTTAGTTTCCTCTTATAAAGCAGGTAAGACAGCTGTAATAATTGGTGTCTATAAAACACTAGCATCTGGGGCAATGATTATTTAATTAACTGAGTTTGGCTCTGTTAAATGCCTAAGAGCATAGCTCCTGTCTATAGAAAAGAAATGACAGACTTATAAATTCAGATTCAGGAATAACCAGCATTAAATTAAAATATACCTGCTGCCTTGTGTATAGATTGATTATCTACTTACAATCGCCTTAGTATTAGGTGCATATGAGAAGAAAATACATATTCATTTAAGACCATTAAAAAAAATAGAAAATAGAATAAAAAATTGATACCAGTCATTAGATTAAACTACATACTGCAAATGAATGGTTTGGCATTACTCATAACAAATGGTGCAGCACCCCCTACTATAAATACGTTGGAGTTCTATTTTAATCTGTCTCAATTATAAACCTGAAAGGGATTAACATTATGGATTAGTTTAGAACAACTTTTGGCCAAATCCCTTATGTCTGCAAACAGGTCTATGATCTGAAACTTAAAGCTTTACGTATCTCTCTTAGGCAGTTGTGTAACTATACCTCACTCCAGAAAATGTGTTGGGGAGGGTATCATTAAATTTAAATGAAGTTAGAGATTGAGGAGGACTATTCTCTACATTAATTGAATTGTAAAGTATAAAACAAAAAATTCTGCCTACATTAACTACCACTCAGATTTAGCGATGTAAGTGTATTATATTCTTACTGGGATTATTCCAACCTGTACAGTTACAAGGAACAATACTTCAGTTATTTGGGTGCAGCCCAGTTACATAGTTAAATGCCTAACAGCAGTCTCCAGTAGCTTAGACATTACTGCAGGGCACCAAGCAGCATTTCTCATATAAAGTGCAAAGTCCAGCATTTCTTCCTTAGTCAATAGTATTGAATAGTATACTCCAAGGGATACCCCAGCAGAGAAGGATCATAAGAGGAGGAATATGGAGGGTGTACCTCCAGCACATCAGTTATGGGGGCCTCTACCTCCTCTTCTTTTTTAAGGGAGCACCCTGGCATGGACCCCAGACCACCAGCAAGGAAATAACGAGCCTCACTTGCAAGGGACCACTACCAGAAGAGGGAACACCACAGAGTGAGGTGAAAAGACTGTGTTGAGTAAAGGATTGAATTTTATTCCCACTTATGATACAGATTATGTTGATTTGGAAATTGAATTTCTTACATTTATTAGATTACTTAAACTTAAAGTGCTTTTTCCTAAGCCCTAGTTGTGTACTGACACTAAGAGCTTTAAAAAAGAAAAGCACATTTATACCTCTGATAGACAAGGAGGCTATTAATGTTTTTGAAGATACTGTTTGTAATGAAGTACTCTCACTATGCATTAAATAAAATGTCATTGAACATTTTCCCAATCTTAAAAAGCAAAAAGGTCAGCACTGCAGGGGTTACAAATTAATGGTTGAGTTATCTATAAGAAAGTGTAATACAGAGATTGCTCCAGTCCCAGGATTTGAACCCAGAACATTCTGATTTATCTTGCCTCTGTGCCTCTTAGAGCTTCATCTCTTACTAGTTATTGGTACCTGATTCCAGTCCTGCTCACTCCTGTTTACCCGCCTTGCACAGGTGTTTTGAATTGTAAGACTCGTTTACTCCCATCTGGTAGCTTGTTGCCAGCCAATCCACATTAGGCTCTGCCTATATATACTCTGCTGGCTGTCTCATTGCCTGATTATAGGTCTTGTTTCCTATACACTGAGTCCTGTATCCTGAGTCCTGCTACTCCGTGTGATTCCAGTTTACCTGTTGGTATCCTGTCTCCAATTCTGATCTCTTTCTCCTTGTATCTGGCTTTGGTGATCCTTCTCTCAGTAGTTTCCTCCTGCTCCTCTGCCACCACTTCAGCACCGTCAGTGGGTGGCTCCCCCAGGGGGCGCGACCTGGGGATTCCCTTGTGGCAAAGGCCATACCTCCTTGAGCGGGTTAAGGGTGAACACCAAGGATCCCTTAGACTCCGTGCATTGGGTGGGGCCAGCGCTAAATCCACTGTGGTGCCCTGCAAACCCCAAGGTATCCTGACAGAAAGCAAGGAAAGGGGGAGCAGTAGCGGTCCTGGATAAAGAAATGTACAGGGCATAGGCCATGAGACGGCTTAATAATACTGACCACGATGAGATGATTCCTAGTGATCCAGTTTTCTCTATAAAAAAAAGAGCTTTTGCTCATACAAGCCACCTCTAATGGCACAATTACACAAGAGGTAGCTGGCTTCTTAATAGTGGATCACCCCCGTACCCCTGTGCTTTTCATCTTGCCTAAAATGCACAAATCCTTAAAAAAGAAAAACCCTGGAAGACCTATAGTTTCTAGGCTAGGTTCAGTCTTAGAACCATTAGCCAACTACGTAGACTTGTTTTTACAAGCCATAGTGGAGACTATTCCCACTTGTCTTAAGGAAACCACTGAATTAAAAAAAAACAACTAAAAGACATACAGTAGTGACAAGTAACAACGAGACTTGGATGTATAGCATTGATATAGAGAGTCTTTACATATCTATCCCCCAGGAAGAAGGTATAAAGGGTTTGGACCTTCCATTACTAGAAACCAACATTGATCAACGTCTGATATAATTCCACTATGTGGATGATATTTTTGTGCTTTGGGAAGGTCCCATTAATGAATTTGTAGAAATGGTGTCTACAGCTAATACACTGAACCCTAAACATTAAGTTCATTTATGAACATAGTCAATTTAACCTTCAGTTTTTGGCTGTTGCCGTTTCCCTTAAGAAAAGCCTTATTGAAATTAATCTATATTGGAGGGCTACAGACAGGAATAATGTTTTACAGCTATCAGTTATCATAACCCTAGTACCAGCAGAACAATCCCCAGGGGTCAGTACGTCAGAGCTGGACGCATTGCCTCAAATGATTCAAAAAGAGAGAATGTGATCAAAAAATTTGTGGCTGTTACTACTTAGTGAGAAACCATTAGGACAAATATTCCCAAACCCTCCTAATGATTTGTTGTAAAGGAAGTAGAATGATTAGATTAGAATGATTATTGTTTAAAAGCGATTTTACCACTAAAAAAACAGAAGTTAGATTCCAAGGTCCACCTGTCAGCTAGCAATTGTTCATCTTAAGTAAAGTAAAACAATCAATTAGCTAAATAATAATGTAGATTCACAAAAAAAAACTTAGGATGATAAAGTAGGTGTTACTGTAAGGCAGTCCCGATTTCCACAACTGGAAGATGCCATTTTCAATAGAACCTGCCACTCAAAAAGTATTTCTATTCACCCAAATACTCATGGCTCCTCTCTCCGTCTGCCAAATCTCACACATGCGCGTTGATACTAGGAGAATACTATCACAGTCGCAAGTTTACTATGGGAATATTGTAGCGGTCGTGACTTTAAAATTTGTCACGGTTACAATTGTACAATGGGAAATTTGTCGCAGATTTGCTATGAGAATAAATGTCAATCATATATATGACGCTTCCTCTTAGTCCCGCCCAACCCGACTCGAGAAAGAAAAGTCGGGCTGACAGGGAAACGGACAGTGAGAAACGATATATAAAAGTTAAATATTTTTAATACATCTAGAAAAACATTTATTTCATTAGTAGAACATAACTCAGTTTTCGAGTTTTGAGGTGACAGGTGCACTGTAAACATTATGCTACGTGCAATACTCAGAACATGATTTATTATCTATATTTATATTGATACATATATTTATACATACATATATATATATTTATTTTTGTAAATAAAGGACCCGTGGTAGGTTTCTATAGCATTTTCTGAGGAATCAAATGTGGACTTTCATGGACGTTTGTGGTTATCTGGTTATTTAGACTTTATATATAGGATTACATGTTATGAGGCGACTATTCCTCCTCACAGTCACCCATGTATTTACTGCACTTTAAATACCTTGTTATAGCACTGTTTTTTCACATATAGTGATTTTTCCTATTTACATTATTAGTTAAGTGTAACCAGAACCAGCTGTTGTTACCCAATGTCTTGCTTTGACCATCCCCATAATTTTGATTGGACCACACCAGGATGGGAGGAGTCTGCCTTAACCCTGCGCTAAACCTAACATAACTGTCATTTGATAAAGAGCTCTGCCCAAAACATGCAATGCAAATAACACACATTTGGTAGTTCACTCCCTCTGACTTGCTGTTTTTTGCCTATCTTCAACACTATTAGATTATCATTGGTGTAAGAACGAACACACCTTCAGGAAACAGCACATATATTCCCTGAGAGGAAGGAACCCTCACCACCCCAAGGTTACATTATGTGATGTCTAATTATTCCTTAGTATGATGCATTTCATCCTGTACTAAATGAACTGTTTACAGGGAAGTTAACATGGAATGTTCTGCAAGAAAGCCTCAGTCATTGCACAGGTCCCCAGATCTATGCCCAATTTAATGTAGAGTGTCCAACATGAATACCTGTTAATGTTCAGTGCCCAGATTTAATATCAGTATAATGCCTGTCTATATTCACGTCATGCACGGCAAGGAGTAAACAGATTATATTTTGTAATTCTAGTCCTTACCCCACCCCACCCCCCACATCCCCAATCTGTGGCCTAGAGAACTGCTCTTCCAAAATAGAATTATCCAAATGAATGAAGGGTTCCCAGGAGAAGACAAAGCCAGAAAAGAGTTACTCTATTGCTGCTAAAACTATATATTATACAGTGTATATGACATAATACACTGCCACTACCAGCTCTGTAATAATGCCATTTAACGCAATATGCCACCCCCCTTCATGTTCAGATAATGACCCTGCATACATGTTACTTTCACAGATAAAGTTTTTGTTTTACCACAATTGTGGATTCTAGTTGTTTGCAAAGCCCTTATAATTCAGGTGGATGTCCAACAAAATTCACAAGAACTAAAAGGGTGTATGTATTAAATAGTGGTAACAATTAGACAACAAAAGATAAAGTGAAACATGAAATTATGGTAATGTATGATAGAAAAAACAGAAATAGCAATATATTATCCTTATGATTTTTTAATAAATATGCCCTTTAATACAAAAAGAACAACAAAACTGAGGCAAGACAGGTGCTGGTAGTGGGGGATTCAATTATTAGGCGGACAGACAGGGCAATCTGTCACAAAGACCGGGATCGTCGGACAGTGTGTTGCCTTCCTGGCGCTCAAGTTCAGCACATCGCGGATTGGGTTGACAGATTATTGGGAGGGGCTGGTGAAGACCCAGCAGTCATAGTGCACGTAGGCACAAATGACAAAGTTAGGGGCAGGTGGAAGGTCCTTAAAAAT
>WMED01029248.1:0-10300 GCA_019650415.1 Pipa parva
ATGTGAGTGCAGGGGATGGACAATGTCAGGGACACAGGGGAAGGGACAATTCCCAGTCTGGGTCCCCTAAAATCCCCCCTATTTCTGAGCTGTTTATGGTAGAAGGAACTGACCTCTTTCAACCCTCCCATGTGGGTGGAGCTTCCATCCCTATCCTATCCTACAACAAAGTTTGTTCCAGCCCAGATTCATTTTGAGCCAATAAGTGGTAGGTGTAACTTCACACTTGTTACTGACACTGATTCATGCTGCCATTTTACTGGTGGCAGTTTAAGTTTAAAGGGGAACTGAGAGGTGAATTAATCTTTTAAATTAAATACAGTGGAATAAGATTTTATTTTCTACATCTGCAAAAATTATGTTCTTTTTGAGAATGAATTTAAGGGATATCTGTTCACTTTAAAGGGATAGTTTTTCATATCATATAATGTAAATTGTAAGCTGAAGTAGTTGAATTATGAAGAGTTGGATGTCTTTCTCTCGGGCAGGTGCTCAGAAAATTGTGTTGGTCCAATCAGAAAAGAGCTGCTGTCCTTACTGGCAGTGTGTCTGTGAGTGAATATCCACCTTGTCCTACCTGATCATGTTGAATAAAATGTGCATGTTAACATTACCTTTAACCGAGAGAAAGATAAACTATGGGTGTGAATAGAGATTAGAAGAGCTTTGTACACTATGGAGAAAAGTGAAAAGTGAATAATAAAAGTAGTTTTGCAGCTCTTTGTTAGCTATCTCTTATTTACTTTGTTTCAACTTTGTCACAGCGACCCTACTTTTATTATTTTTGCCAAACTCAGTGTTTAAGAGCAATTGATGTATGAATCTTAGAATGATTTATAATAAAAATTTAAAAAAGTAGCAATTTGTGCTCTTTCCTTTTACATTAATGGTTGGTACATTTTGCTAAAATATTTTACCCAAAAGTACAAGTTATCATTAGGAGAACTTTTAGTAATATTTTATTGTCTGGGATCTACCATTCCCAGTGTACAAGCAACGACGCATCCCTAGAGAGAGCTGTTAAGTGGTATCTGAGCACTGTCTACAGTGTCGTCCCGGTGGGCCCCGCTTTCAAGCAGGGCTTAAAGGGTCCCATCCTGCAGGCCAGCCCGACCTCCTCTGTTGTCGGCAGTGTCCCGTGACATTATCCATCATGTGACATTTAGTGAAAAGAAGACAGAACCCACTGATACAGTGCACTCTAATCTTTATTTAAAATGCACCTTTCATACCAAAACTAATATAATGTAGGTTGTACTAATGAAATAAACGTTAGGTAATATGTATGTATTAAATAAAATGTACCTTTATACAGCGTTTCTCTCTGTCATCTTCCCTGTCAGCCTGACTCTCCTTTATTGAGTTGGATTGGGCGGGGCTAAATAAATAATGATTAACATTATAGCTCTTCCAATCAGATCCCTGCTAGATCATGAATTAAGGGATCTGATTGGATGAGCTATAATGTCAATCATCATTTAGCTCCACCCACCCAACCTCTTTTCTACTGGCACCAATGTATTTAGCATTTACCCAGCATGAGTTGGAGTTCAGCTGATGAGTTACAGGTTGATAAATACATTTCTGCTGTAGTGAAAATTACCCATTTGCTCACATGGATGGATGAAGCCTACATAACAATGTCCTGATTGTTAGGAACTCATGTAGAGAAATCCAGCTGGGATAAGCCATAGAGAGGTCTCAGCTCATGGTCTCCCATGCTAATGATGCCTCTACTCCCGTCCCGCTTGAGGTGGGGGTGCCCCAAGGCTCAGTCCTTGTCCCTATTCTCCCTCTACACTCTATCCCTGGGTGATATCATCAATTCATTTGGTCTCCAATATCACTTATATGCCTACGATACCCAAATTTATTTATCTGCTCCTGAGCTAATGCCTGTATTACAGTCTCAAATTGTCTTCTGGCAGTCTCCTCGTGGATGGCCAAGCGTCACCTCAAATTAAATCTTGCTAAAACGGAACTGATTATTTTCCCACCCAAACCTGGTCCCGTTCCTACATTTTCCATTCAAATGGATGGTGCGATTATCAACCCTTTTGACTCTGCTCTTTCCTTCTCTAAATGCATCTTTTGATAAATCCTGTTGATTTTTTTTTCTTTGTAACATTGCCAAGATCCACCCCTTTCTCTCTCGCTCCACTGCTAATATGCTTTTGTCCTGTCCCGCTTGGACTACTGCAATGTTCTTCTATCTGGCCTTCCAGTTTCCTACCTCTCCCCACTCCAGTTTATTCTAAACTCTGCTGCCAGAATTCTCTCTCTCCAGAAGGGACAGCCCTTCTCTCAATCACTCTCTGCTCCTTTGCTTCCTGTAAATAAAAGAATCATTTACAGTGTTCTCCTTTTGACATTTAAGGCACTTCACTCTGTTGCCCCACCATACATTTCCTCACTCGTATGTCTGTACGTTCCTCGACATCAACTACATTCCTCTCAAAGCAACCAGCTTTGCGTACCATGTACTAATACTGCCCTTTCTCATCTTAAACCCTTTTCTCTCTCTGCCCCCCACCTCTGGAATTCTTTACCCCTTTTTCTTCACCAGGAACATTCCCTCTCTATGTTCAAAACCAAATTGAAGTCCTGTCTTTCGGAGCACTGATCCTTATCATTGATTTTATATATAAATTTTATTTTGTCTTTATTTATTCATGTTTATATCTCTATTTACCTATTGTATTTATTTATCTACCTGTATTGATCTATTTATTTGTATTTATTTGATTTATTGATGTCTCAACGCATTCTACAGCTCTTATTGTCCTTCTATCTGTGTATGTAAGTCTTCCCCCCACTTAGATTGTAAGCTCTTCGGGGTAGGGACCTCCAACCTCTTGTGTCAACTGCAACCTAGCCCTTAAAGTGATGTATCCTTGTGATATTATACTTGTATTGTTTAATGCACTTTTCCCATGTCTGTATTATATGTGTATTGCTGAATTGTACAAGACTTTATAAATAAAATTATACATATATGGTGGAGTCCAGCTGGGACCAGCCATAGAGAGGTCTGAACTCATGGTGGATTCAAGCATAGAGAAATGTTAGTACATGGTAAAATCCAACGGTGATCAACCAAAGAGAAGCTTATGTCGCAGTTGTTGAATCTATCTGATATGTATCAGTTCTAGAAAAATCTCTGCTAGTAGTTTACAATAAACAAGCCACAGTTTCACATCTAGAAAGAACAACTGATTATCACTGTGCACTTCATCACATGACCTATGTATGCCTTTTGGAAATGGTAATTGTATTACTTTAGAGTTAAGATAGCGACTCCCCCCACAAAAGGATAATGTGTAGCAGACAACCTAGCTGCTATCTCCAGGGTGTAACATGGGGGAATTGTGGGACAATTCTTCTGATTACTTGTGTATAATTCCAAGCATGAAGTTATTCAAGAACTCTGCTCTCATACTTACCAGGATATACACAGCTATACATCCCAACAAAACTACACTGTATTATACCACTTTCAATGGTGAAATAAGGCACAAACACAACACTGTGACAGCAATATCCCTTAAACAGTTAGTTACCGGATACTCAACATCATAAAGTGTTATCACAATTTAGTGCATTGTGTGTGTCTGTGTGTGTGTGTGTACAACATGACGATCCACAGTTTTATTTACAGGAAACAGAGTGATTGAAAATGATTGCATTATTCATACAACTGATCATTGGTTGTGATCATGCAATAATCCTGAGACTGAACAATCGTGTGTACATCTCCACCACAGTGTAAACTAGGGAACAATCGTGTGTACATCTCCACCACAGTGTAAACTAGGGAACAATCGTGTGTACATCTCCACCACAGTGTAAACTAGGGAACAATCGTGTGTACATCTCCACCACAGTGTAAACTAGGGAACAATCGTGTGTACATCTCCACCACAATGTAAACTAGGTGCCCACTTCTTTTAAAGCATATGAGATACCAGAAAAGAGAAAATTTCGGTTAGATTGGGGTAGCAATTATTTCTATATAGCGATAGTAAAAATGTTATATTCAGGGCTGGGACAAGGTTTAATGGTGCTCTAGGCAACAATACCCCAATCAGCAGTCTCTCTTTCATTGTGCCCCATACAGTGCAGCTGTACTGTTCCTTCCCCATATTGCCCTATAGCACAGAAGATACTGGGGAGCCAGGTAGTGCCACACTGCAATTTTATTTACCTCAAATCCCACTTTCCTCATATTGTGTTGTCCCATCCCATGTTTCTCCCATCTCCCCTTCCCCTATACTGCCCCCAAACCCTCTTAGTTATAATGAGTTGAACCCAACTACCTTTTCCAGTAGTGTTGCCCCAACACCCCCATACTGTGCTGACCACCTCCCCTGCACCCCTTTTTCCTCCTAAATAAGGTGGGGGTGCTATCTGGTGGGTGCCCATCTCCCTTCCCCAGTGTAGACTCCACTCTTTTTAACTCTCTCTCCACAACTTGTCTCTACCCTTGTCACATCCTGTGAGCATATCAGCTGCCTGGAAGTGACAGCCAAGGAGGTCAGTGCCGAGAAAGAACTAGTGCTACAGAAGTGGTAAAGATAATAGAGTTGGGACAGGGGAAGGGAGGGGGAGCCCACCAAGATAGTTCCCCTCCCTCTGAGCAGTATAGACAAGCCCCGTGAATTCCTGATTTTTATCATTTTTGTTTGTTTTGTTTTTCTTGTAATTGCCACCATCTTTTGTCTGTTAAATAAATAAACTCCAGAATGTTCAAGAAGTACCCCAGAAAGCTCAATCTGGCTGCAATCAGCACAGAAAAAAAGTGAGGGAGAGAGAACACAAACCAGTTTAAAATGTACAGATGACATATTTACAATTACTGCCAAGGAATAATGACCAATAGCAAATTTTATTTTTCTGGCATTACTGGTGCTTTAACCATATGTTACAGTGCACGGGACCAACAATCCAATATAACCACAGGTCAGGGAGTGGATGATAAATAAGGATGATGTCATACACAAAGATTCTATGGAGGCTGAAAGCCATACAAAGCTGTCATTTGACCTCCATTTGCACAGGCTCCAGTACCTGAACAAGATACCATGCCACTAGCATCCTTTTTAAGTTCATTATAAGTGGCGCACCTACCCCACATTCCAGCTTTGCAGCCATGATCAGCTGATATATGGCAGAAGGCCCAATTTTGGATGGTCAAGACCCCTTTGAGCTCCTACAATTCTAAACTACAAGCGGCTTTCTCAAGGTTACAAAGTTCAATTAACCTTTCCCAACAACTCTCCTTTCTGAACCATCTATCGCTTATATGAATTTTGTGCTGTTTGAGTCAATTAAACTCTCCCCACATTTTGTGCTTTCCAGTGCATTTGCCCCTGAGTGAATGACACAATGTCTCATAAGACTGATCTTATAAGAGAAGCCCTTTCCGCACTCTGTACACGAAAACGGTTTCTCTCCTCTGTGAATATTCTGATGGGTCAGGAGGCTGCTCTTTTGAGTGAACTTTTTCTCACATATGGTACATGCAAAAGGTTTTTCCCCTGTGTGAATTATCTGGTGTCTGAGAAGCTTGAATCTCGTAGTGAAACTTTTTCCACAGTCTGTACAGTTGAATGGTTTTACCCCTGTGTGTTTTCTCTCATGAACTAATAGTTTGTTCCTCTCACAGAAACCTTTCCCGCACTCTGTGCATATAAAAGGTTTCTCTCCTGTGTGAGTCATATCATGGCGCCGAAGACTAATCTTTAAAGAGAAACTTTTCCCGCATTCCCCGCACTTAAAAGGCTTTATTTCTGTGTGAAATTTCTGGTGGTTTCTAAGGTACTTCTGGTGAGTGAAGCTTTTGCCACATTCTGTGCATGAGAAAGGTTTCTCCTCTTTGTGGATCATTTCATGTAACAGAAGACTGTTCCGTCGCGAGAAATGTTTCCCACATCCGTTGCAGGTGAAAGGTCTCTCTCCTGCGTGAATTCGTAGGTGGTCGTGTAAGTGGCTTTTATGAGAAAAACGTGACCCACATTCTGTACAGTTAAACAGTTTCTCTCGCGTGTGAATTTTTTGGTGCCTGTAAAGGTTGCATTTCTGAGAGAAACTTTTCCCGCACTCTGCGCAGGTCTCCCATTTCTCGCCAGTGTGAATCCGAAGATGCAAGCGAAGGGAGCTGGTCTGAGAGAAACTTTTCCCGCATTGTGTACAAGATGCTGGTTTCTCTCCAGTGTGAATTTGGTGGTGCCTATGAAGGTGGCTGCTCTGAGAGAAATGTTTCCCACATTCCGTGCATGTGAACTTCCTGTTCCCTGTGCCAGCCCGTTTATTTGTTGGCAGTTTGGTTTTATTAAGTTTCTCTTTCTCCGTACACATAAACACTTCCAACTCTTTGTGTGCATTCTTATATTGACTAGTAGATACCTCCTGTTTACTGCAACAGCGGTGTGAAAGAAGATCGGTCTTCAAAGAGAAGCCCCTCCCACATTTACAGCAGATAAAGCCAAGTGAGGTTGATGCGCAGCCATCGTATTTTAGGTCTAGCTCAGCTTTACTTTCTGTTATTTGACCCGTCATGATTGGAAAGACTCCAGCTCCTTGTGATGTTTCCATAGCTCTATCTGGAATATGGGAGAAATGACTACATTCTGGTGCTAGGGAGTTCTGGTTACATGACCAAGGCTGGTACATTTTCCAATACTCGTTATCTATTCAAAGGGATACAAACAGGCATCAGAAGTGAGAAGATTTTTATCTGTAAGAGCAATGACAGACAAGATGTCCTGACATCAGCATTTAAAGCTATCAATTTCAATGATGACCGCGTCAAAACCACTCGCAATTTTACGCAATACTTTTTTTTTTTAGCTGAAACAGCTCGTGCTTAAAGTTTCAAGCGGTTGTCACACAGTCTCTACAGAAATCAGTTGGGATTTGGTTTAATTGTGATTTCATGTGGGTTGTAAAACACTGTACAGGGCAAAATTTATTAAAGTCGAATTTACTGAGAGAAATCTCGGATTGATCTCGCGAGATTTCGTTCAAGATCTTGAGATCAAGTTTCTCGATCTCAAGTTTTCGATTTTTTTTCCATGGAAAGGTAGCCTAAATAATTAACTTTAGTAGCACGGCTAAAGTTTGAAAATTTGGGATCGAGAAACTCATGATCTCGGAAGAAATCTCGCAAGATCAATCAGAGATTTTTCTCAGTAAAGTAGGAAAGACCCAGAGCGGTCTTTCCTGACTTTAATAAATTTCGCCCATTAATTTGTCTATCATCGCTCTAACACACTATTTCAACTTTTAAACATTAAACATTCACGTAAATACACCAACAGCAACTTGGAAATGGTAACTGTAAGATCTTTCTCTGTGTATGATTTAAAGGTGTGTGTAAATGCAGTAACTACTATTCTTCGCTGCTGTGTTGTTGCAGAATTATTAGGAATACTGTTACTTTAACAAACTCTGGCTCTCAACCAATGTTCCCTCTAAGCTGTGCGCGTGTGCGCGCGCACATGTCCCGTCAAACCAGCGCACACAGATTAAAATGGTGCGCACAAAAAATTTCTATTTAAAATTGTATTTAAATATATATGTATTGCACAATTATTTACTTAGGCTTATAATTTTGCACATACGAAATTTCTTGCGCACACAGCCTTTACAAAATTAGAGGGAACATTGCTCTCAACATTATGCAATAGCTCTGTCTAAGATATGAAACATATACATATTCAGTTTACACCTACTGAACAAGTCTGCCTGTATTGCCAAACTCCTGCTTAGTCATTAAAATCTGCTCTGCTGTATAGACTGACCTATAGCTATTTGTACAAAGCTTTGCTTATAAGAAGCACCTACTAACTGGAAGAAACCATCAACTCATCTGAGATGGCCCATCTAAGCAAATATTGTTGCTTATAAATAAATGTTACTCACCGGCCACAGGAACTGGATCAATTTCACTCTTTATTGTGGGCAGATGGTCCCCAGTGTCCGATTCTTCAGCCTCTGATTTCACCTCTAACACCCTCAGTTCCATCTCTGGGAGACCTGCTGGTAAGTAATGGGCACTGTCATGTAAAGCTGGGAGTAAGGAATTAGCTGTAACTATGTAACCAGATCGCCCATCACTACAGAAAATATTACTCACGGGCCACAGGAACTGGATCCATTTCACTCTTTATTGTGGGTGGATAATCCTCTGAATCATCAGTATCCTCATCAGACTCTGATTTCACCTGTAATCCCATTGGCTCAATCTTTGAGGAACCTGCGAAAACAGAAAAACCAACCATATAAAGGCAGCTAATGGGGCTGCATCTGTAACACCCTCCCTCAAATATTCTAACAATACAGGGTGTACAGGGAGAGCGGGTGATGTGTACAGTCAGGGAGTGGGAGGTGAAAAGTCAGTTGGACAACCATATACAGTGTAAATAGAACATGTTAGTGTGAAGGGGAAGTTAACACTAATATAACTTTTAATAAAAGATGACTGAAATCCAGTAATAATGTCAATGTGGACAATCTTTTGAGTTTATTTTGAAACATTTGGATGATTTATTTTGGATGCCATTAACTGTCCCTGCTCCTCTACTATCAAAGAATACTTCACAGGTCATTATGGAATTGTCAGCCCTTTCTATACTTGCCTATGACAAATAACAACAGTTCCAGGCAAAATTGTGTCTGTTATTATGGCAACAGCAAAAAGACATGACAGTGTGTTGTAGGAATTGCTACTGAATCATGGTATTTATAGACATTGTAAAATATTATTATAACCTGGCATCACACAATGATAAAGAATCAGTAACACCATATACAATATATGTATGTATAATTTTATTTATAAAGCGCCACACATTTACACAGCGCTGTACAATTCAGCAATACAAATATAATACAGACATGGGAAAAGTGCATTAAACAATACAAGTAAAATATCACAAGGAAACACCACTTTAAATGCTAGGTTGCAGTTGACACAGGATGTTGGAGGTCCCTGCCCCGTAGAGCTTATAATCTAAGTGGAAGGAAGACTTACATACACAGATAGGACAATAAGAACTGTAGAATGTGTTGAGACTGAGGACAATAAATACAAATAAATAGAGCAATATACATTAATACAGTAGATAAATAAATATAATAGATAAATACAGATATTAAACATAAATAAATAAAGATAAAATAAAATATATACATAAAATCAAAGATAAGGATCCATGCTAGTGCTCCGAAAGATAGGACTTCAATTAGGTTTTGAAGGTGGAGAGGGAATGTTCCTGGCGAAGACAAAGGGGTAAAGAATTCCAGAGGTGAGGGGCAGAGAGTGAAAAGGGTTTAAGACGAGAAAGGGCAGTATCGGTGCATGGCATGCAAAGCTGGTTGCTTTGAGAGGAGCGTAGTTGACGTCAAGGAACATACAGACATACAAGTGAAAAAATGTAAGGTGGGCAACAGAGTGAAGTGCCTTAAATGTCAAAAGGAGAACACTGTAAAGAGAATTCTGGTCGCAGAGTTTATAATAGACTGGAGCAGTGAGAGGTGGGAAACTGGAAGAGTAGATAAAAAAAATTGTAGTAGTCCAAGCTGGAGCTGGACAGTAAGAGAGCATGCATGAGGGTATTAGCAGTAGAGCGAGAGAGAAAGGGGTGGATCTTGGCAATGTTACGAAGAAAGAATCAACAGGATTTAGCAGTGGAAGAGATGTGTTTAGAGAAGGAAAAAGCAGAGTCCAAAGTCACTTCAAGACAACGAACAGAGGTTACAGGGTCGATAATCGCACCATCAACTTGAATGGAAAAGGTAAGAACGGAACCAGGTTTGGGTGGGAAGATAATCAATTCCGGTTTTTGCAAGATTTAATTTGAGCTGGCACATGGCCAGCCACGAGGAGATTGCTAAGAGACAGTTGAAAATTTGAGACTGTAATTCAGGTGCTAGCACAGGAGAGGATAACTAAAATTGGGAATCATGCGCATACATATATATTGGAGGCCAAATAACTCGACGATATCACCCAAGGAAAGAGTGTAGAGGGAGAACAGGAGAGGGTCAAGGATGGAGCCTTGGGGCACCCCCACCTTAAGCGGGAGAAGAGGAGTCATTAGCATGGGAGACAAAAAAGGAACAATCAGAAAGATAGGAAGCCAGCCAAGAAGCGGCTTGATCACGGACCTCAAGCGCATGGAGAATTTGAATAAGAAGAGTGATCAACAGTGTTGAAAGCAGAGGAAAGGTCAAGGAGAGTATAGCAGTGTTTGGTGATACCTTTTTTTATTGGACTAACAGTCTGTTTAAATAAACA
>WMED01029249.1:0-10299 GCA_019650415.1 Pipa parva
GCATCTCAAAATTTACAAATCTGGCCCAGAAGAAAAAGTAATTGAATAGGCCTGCTGTAGGTGCAAGGGGGGAACAGGCCTGTTGGGCTACATATCATTGTTAGTAACACATCAACCCCATAATTTCTTCCTAGAGTGAGAACAGAATTGGCTGCTCTAATCACACTCGCAAGGGTACAAAGTCTGCATTTTGAAAAGCTGAAGTACCAGATTTATTAAGGTTTTACTGTGGTGCTTTTGGGTAGAATTTGGAAAATGATGTGTTATTCAGAAGATAATCATGTGGTTGTTAAGTGCAGGTTGACACATATTCCTGTGCAGTGTTTGTCTATGGGATTTGGTTTGACTGAGAAGGTGGCACTCAGGAATATTTCCAGTAGGAATTTATAAAGAATAATAGCAAGTTTCTTGTTGACGCTATGGTGCTTGATAGCACTCCAAGTTATTATACACAAAGCGTTTGTACATACTACTTAAAAATGTCTTATTTTATACTGTTTTCATATACTGTTCAATTAGAAAAGTGACTTAAATGAAGTCTGATAATCTTTCAGACGCAGACGTCGATCCAGCAGTGACTCCTCTTACAGCTCAAGGAGAAAGCGCAGTCACAGCAGGTCAAGGGAGAGAGGAAGGAATCGCAAATACCACAGGTCTAGAACCTCAAGGTAATATTAAAGTAATGATACTTGATATTCATGACTTTAGTTAAATACCCTTATGTACTCCCATGTTTAACTATGGATATTGTTGCATTTGGTTAGTAAATTTCCAGTTTAATGTAATTCAATGCCAGCGAATAACTTATAATGGGTACTAGAGGGAGCATAATTGCAGCATATTATCTATTAGTGCCTGGTTCATGGGATTTTGTGCCTGAAGGATCTAAAATAAAGACCATTCATTACAAGGAAAGCTCTTGAATATGAATAGTACCATGGAGTCTAAGAAAATGAGGTCAAGAACAGGTACTTCAAGGTTTTTCATTGTTTAAAGGTTAAGTAAACCCTGTATATAAATAAAGCTCTATTTACCTACTGTCAAGCAATAAATTGATTAAGAAACTCCTGACTTGCCTCTTAACTCAGCAGAGCTCAATATTCCCCTGTAGAGGTTTGTCTGTGTAAGCAGCTTCTGTGCATGGAGTTAGCCACACCCCCTCCTCTTTCCACAGCTGACCTCACAGGCAGTCTGGACAGGTCTTATTTGTGCATGCTCAGGGCTATAAAAAGGCTTTTCAGATAGGAGAGGGGGGAGGAGGAATTCTGTCTCTCTGTATAGTTTGTGATGTCACTGGGGGCGGGGCTTATCGGCTCTGCACAGGAAGAGTCTGTACACAGAATGAGAGGGGGAGCAGGGCTGTTTAAACAAGAGGCAAGTTCTACTGATCCCAAAATCGTTTTTACATTGCAATGTTTAAGTTGGCTTTCTATATGTATACATGTCAGATATAAATAATGTTTTATTCAGACTTTCCATCCCCTTTAATGTAGTATCCATTGTTTTCTGGCCTGTCAGTTTATATACAATTGCTAAGACCATAGTTCATTTATGCTAATGTGTGGATATATAGAAATAATGTGCTGTTGGTGATAGATCAAAAGCCAACTTCTTATTTTTTATAGTTTGCTGTGCACAGGGCTGTGTGTTAAAGAACCAGTATAACTAAAAAATAAAAATTGCTATTCGGATTGGCATAACAGTTGTATCTATGCATTAAAAATGTCATCTTTGAAGTTGGAGTCCTAATTTTTATTGCTTTGTCTCTGTTTTCTCTGTATAAAAGATGTCTGCAGCAACAAGAAAAAAACAAACTTAAAATATGATAAATCGGGAATACAGCTATAAGGACAACATTTGCACCAGTAATATTTAGAGATAACTATCATGTCATTTGAAACTGGAATTTTGTTACTTTTTTATATAAATGAACAGTTGCAGTAATATTATCAAATGATCCCATTTTGTTGCTGTATATTATTTTTATTGCCATTTTTTGCCCTTTGTTGCCGCTACTTCTGTTTTAATTCCCATTAATACCACTTCTCAAAAACAAAAGTAATAATGGAAACATAAAACATAATGACCATTACTTTTTTATTTATTATTTATTTTTATCATTGTCGACATGAGAAAATGGCAAAAATATCTTTTGCTTTTTCACCTTAAAACTTAGTCACCTTTTTCTGCTTATTGTAAGGTGTTTTGCTACAAAATGCCATTAAAACACCACAAAAAAAAACTAAGAGCAGTTGAAGTCACTGGGGAACTGCATGCTGCTGTGGTGCTAATTGATGCAGTGTACGTTACTGCAACATACAGGCCATTAACAACTATTTGTCCTACAAACTATTCCAAGTATCACCTATTGACTTCAAATGCATTTTGTTCAATTCAGTTACTTTTTCAGTCATGGTTTGAACTGTTTGCAAAGAGAACTTAAGGGAAATGACAGGTGAGTCGGTTTGATACTGGTTGAAAATGCAAGTTAACCATGTCCCATTGAATTAATTGGATCAAAAACCACTTGCTGTAAAGTTGTGAATCAAAACGCCTTGTCTGTCATTGAACTAACAGAGAAAATATAACATACTGGTAAGTATGGTACGTTTTTCTACTGCTTATACAATACTATCTACTGCCTGTATATGCTTGAATTGTGAGATACAAGAGAATAGCTTATTGTCTACACAAAACATCCTTCTTTAAATATCTGCTTGTACAAGTTGCATTGGCAGCTGTCTTATTGCTCACCTCTGCACTGGTAATCTGGAAACTTTCCAGTAGACATTGGTGCTGCTAGAAGCTGGAAATAAATAAAGCTGTGCATACAGTTGGTTCATAAAATACATCCTGAGAATTCAATTTTTAATATAGAAAAATTAGATTTATATGTATGATCCTGAATGAACTTTTCTCCAGAAACTAATTTGCTAAACAGTTATAACCCCTTTATGAATACTAAACCCCTTTATCTTTGCTAGGAACATTCCCTCTGCACCTGAAATCCTAACTTTTGGAGCACTAGCACTGATATTTATCACTGATTTTTATGTATTTAATTTATTTAATCCTTAATTAGTTAATTATGCTTAATATTTGTATTTATTTATAGATTTATGTGTTTCAACACATTGTTGAAGCTCTTATTACCCTTCTATCTGTGTATGTAAGTCTTCCTCCCATTTAGACTTAGCTCTATGGGGCACGGACCTCCAACCTCTTGTGTCAACCACAACCTAGCACTTAAAGTGACATATCCTTGTGAGATTATACTTTTAGGGGGTAATTCAGATAAGATTGAAGTACCCTTGCGAAGCTTCTCATCACTTCTCCGAGTCGGGTATGCGCTCACTGGTTTCCTGCAAGCGGAGATCAGCGAACGCTTTAAAGGTACTTTGGCGAGGTGCATCGAGAGGTCGCGAGGCGAGCCGAAGTACCTCTGAAGCATTCGCTGATCTACGAGTGCAGGAGACCAGTGAGCGCGTACCCGACTCAGCGAAGTGATGAGAAGCTTCGCAAGGGTACTTCGATCTTTCCTGAATTACCCCCTTAGTGTGTAAGGCACTTTTCCCATGTCTGTATTATATTTGTATTGCTGAATTGTACACTGCTGTGTAAATTTGTGGCGCTTTCTAAATAAAATTATACATAACAGTGATTGAAAAGATGGCTAATTCTTTAATATGCAGGTATTCGATTTGCCTTTAGTTTGTTTATTTTTAGGGTCTTTCGCTGACTTCCTCTGCTCTCCCAAGGGTAAAACTGTTGGAAGCACTTAGTGATGTATTTTACATCCATTGTATTCAGCAAACATTTACAGAAGGCAGTACATTCACACTAAGGATTTTCTCTCTTTTTAATTTTTTTATTTATTAAAACAAAAACACAATATAGGATAAAATAAAACATGAAGACAACTTGAAATATTCCATTTTTATTAGTATGAAATGTTTTGTATAATTAATTCTGGAATTGGTATTGTCTCACGAAAATGGGCATAATGTAGAGAACCTGGTTAAAGTCCGTTCTTCTGCCAGTACTATGTAAAACAGACTTTCTAGAAGGAAAGGGACTGTTTGAAATGTTTTTGGGAATTACTTCTCACCCACTGGGTCATTATTTTGTGCGTTTCTTATGGATTTACAGTGAAGGGGGCATAATGTTTTGCAAACGCTGCATAAACTGGAGATTAACAAGAAGACAATGCATTTTCTCCTGAAACTTATCTTTATAACACTTAACCAAAAAACGATCATAACTTGGGTGGTGTGTCACTTCGAGAAAAATCCATACCTGACAGCATCAGCATCCAGAGGCAGGGCGATTCTCTTACTGAGGGAGCGGCACAAACAGCACCATGTGTGTCAGCAAAAGCATCTCGGAGTGTCACCTCTGACACGCGTGACATAGAGTAACTGCAGCCGATTACAGTAAAACTCCTGCTTTTACTGCTGCCATTCACCAGATGGCCTACTGCAGCTTTTAAAAGAATACGAATGACATGCTTCTTTAGATGCAAATGATTACTGTTATGTCACGTTGGATTTCCCTGCTACACATTACTTTTATTGGTTCAGTCATGCTGGCAGCATTGTAACATACATCTTGTTGCTGTGAAAGTAACTGAAATTACCATTCATTAGTTTTAGTATGGTAGTTATTATGGTCAATTGTGGCTGCAAAAAGTTTGAAAAATCTGCAGCCAAATTCACTTTCCCATGTCTGTTGTTTGCCACAGGGTTATTTTCTTTACTGTACTGTATCAACCATTTTCCATTATGTTCCATTTAAACTACCATTCTTTATTCTCTAAATAAGTAAGAGAAAAAGTACTTCAATAATTCTAGAAATGAAGCATCATCTAAAATGATTGAACAGTATATTCTATTTTCTACAATGAACGGGCAGTAAAGGATTCCCTCCATCCCTCCCCTGGGGTTAGGAGTCTAAGCATAGCTGTTTAGTGTAGTAAGATAAAACCAAGTTCTTGTTCTGTATGTTAGCAATAAGACCTTGCTCCACCTGACCACCATTAGCGTCTTTTTAGCCTGCTGTGAAAGTAGTATCGAACATTACCTTATTGAATGTTTATATTGCATCACAAGCTAGAACTGGCCAAACGATTTCTGAGTAGGCATTATTGAGCAATCTATAGCATTTGTAGGAGTTCCACCTTTTTTTTTAAGTAATTCTGACATGGCCTTTGGAAGCATCTGGCATAGTAAATGCTGTATTTATATTCATTTTACTGATGTCACAGAGCAATGTACAAATATGAATAAACCATTAATAGTTTATTTTTTAAATACATAGCATTATGACGAGGCAAATTTCTTTTTCCATATACCGTACTTGGGTTCCTTCTCCTTGTGAGAATTTTACTAATAAAGTAAAATTGGATTAAAACAAAATAATTTATGGCTTTATTAGTGGACTATCCATAGCAATCAAGAAACATATTCTTTAGTATAAAATGAACTTCCACTTGATTCTGTTGATTACATTTCCTACATGGTTTGCTGAAGATAGTTTTTTTTATGGGCCAATTATCATTTACTGTAGTTTAATTATGTGTGATTTTGTAGATAAGGGTAACACTCTTTCTTAGGCGTCAAACATGCATTTACTTGATAGTTCTATGAATTTAAAAGTGTCCTGGAGCGAGATGAGATGATGCAAATGTGACTTAATAAGATCGCAAACTGAATTTATGTAAAGGAAGCGTGATTTACATTGAATTAGGGCTTTTCTTAAAAAAAAAAAAAAAAAAAACCTGATTTCGTTTTGTTTTATTGAGCATTTGCTTAATAACATTTTGCCTCCTTGAGACAATAATTTGTCTGGGAAACTCTGGTACGTCCTCTGTCGAGAAATTGAAAGCAACAGCTCCCTCTCTAAACCTCACATAGAAAGATGCAAAGAAGTATTTCAGCTCTGCAAAATTTAATAAATCATCCCATTTCCTAATAAGATCATATTAGATCGTGATGTGGAAGAGGCATTTCAAATCGCATCTCCTCATTAATATACATCAGCCTGGGGAATAGAATACTTTATGCAGAGATGTCACTGTTTCTGCGTCTTAGTTTACTAAGTGGAACAGGTTGATGTGATACTGGGTGCTATTTGTCACTGTCTCGTTAAAATGGTTTGGGTCGAGTTATGGAGTCCAGAAAAGACGCCAGCTGATAAATCAAAAGTGGATTGAGTGGACAGGAGGCAGTGATTGATACTGTGACAGGATATGAAGAAAGAAATCTAGGCACAAGCATGTATGATATTGAATATGAGAAAGAAAATGGCCCCAGAGTATGAATATTATTCACAGAAATGAGAATAATAATATCAGCTTGAGAATATTGCAGGGAGAAGATTGTGAATACTTCTTATTGGATAAGCATTCTGAGCAGAGACCAAAAAATGTCGTCATTTGGTTTTTACTTTTCCAAGTGTAAGCTGCTTTACGTTTTCTACACTACAAACCAATTAGTGTAAAACACAAATTATTTTGCTTGTTTCGCTAAAGGCTACTCTCTATGGTTCTTTTAGTAGAGAGCCTGCACCCCCTGAAATAAATTAGAAATTGATATTCCAAATGTCAATCTTTAGTAAAGCCCAAGTGCTTTGACCAGCTACTTATGTGGGTAAATAGCATCAACTTTTATTTCTTGATGTTATGATGCAGCAAATCACCTTCATCAGAAAAACAAAGACGTTTGGTAAAGGTTCTACACTGCTCTAAACTGTAGTGCGTTAAAAGTTGATGCTATTTTGAAGTCCGGTATACATACTGTCTAACTCTACCTATAAGCAATGAGCTACCCAGTCAGTATTTGACGATAGCACACTATCTCAGCACATTAGGGATTTATTAGTGGTTGGGACAATGAACATTGTTACTGAGATCTCATGTTCCTCTATTTTACCAGGGTATTTATTGATATTACTGATATAAGCTTTGGGGTAGCTTCTAGATCCAGCCACTTATCATATTAGTGCAAGATAGGTATAATCCCTTGAGTACTACAGTAGATTTAAAGGCAATAATTAAACCACCAAAAGATTTAGCAATGCAGCTGCCTATACAAGTGATAAAGGTTAATGTGATACTTGATGCTATTTGTCACTGTCTTGCTAAGCAAAAATCTCTAAAACAAATTTATTCCTATTTCGTGAAAGAAAAAAATTTGAACACTTAATATCAGAATTTAATTAATTCAGTATATAGTTTTGTTTTTATTGATGTGGCACTTTTGCATTCTAGATGATGGCACCAAGATGTCATTACATGATGCTTCCCATAGCAACCTGTGGCATAAATAGCTCTCAGTGTGGTCTGTTAGTCACTAGAGTGCTTATATTAACATTTAAGAGTTAGGAATCCTTTCTAGACGCATCAAGGTGCCTTGAAGTTCATACAAGCATATTACCATTTAGCTACCAAGCCTCTTATAGTTTTAAAGGGGCAGATTGCCAGTTAAGAGGTAGTGTTTCTGAAATAATAGAGCCTCCAATAAATAGTACTAGAGGCAGGAGAGCCTTACAGAGGAACAGTACCTTGGGTTGGGCTTACTCAGAGGTAGCCAAGTAGCATTAGGTACAAGGAAGACAGCAGATTTTTTGAAGTACAGTGGTACCTTGAGATACGAATTTAATTCGTTCTGTGACCGAGATTGTAACTCAAGACAGTTCGTATCTCAAACCAATTATCCCTTTTTAAAATAATACATATGAAATGAATCCTTTCCGGCCCCAACAGTTCATATCTCAAATTTCAGCTTGTATTTCAAGCTGGAAAAAGGTCTGAATCGCAATTTGTATCTCAAGAAATTTGTATGCCAAGCAGTTTGTATCTCGAGGTACCACTGTAGTAGCGCTTTTTTTTAGAAGGATTTTAAAAAAACAAAACCATTTGCTACTGTTAGTAAAGGTGTACTAATGCCATAAAGAGATTTTCCTACTTTGGCATTCTAAAGCACCTGCTATCTTCCTTATACATAGGGCTGTGGGATTACCCCATTGTAGTTCCTGTATCTGGGTTATATTTGTATGTTTGGACTGTCTTTTATACCAGGCAGTGTTACAGTTCTTAAAGGTAAAATACTTTATGCCCCTAAGTGTGTTCCCATTCTGAATTACCAAATAGCTGGCAAATCCATAGTGATCTTTACATATAGGAATTCTCCTAGTGGAGTGTGATATTGCCAATTAGTACTGCATGTTGCTACAAGTTTGTTGTATCTGTTTCTGTGTGCTTTATTTAATAAAGTCTGTGGCCTGATGTCACGTGTGACGTTTCAACCCAACGTCATCGTGTTGCCCGTCACGTGATGACATTCGGGCGAAACATCATCATGTAATCATGTATACATCACGTGATGATGGTTGGCCCCAACGTCGCCATGCAGGAACCCTATATAAAGGGACCTGCGGTCTCTTCCAGCTTTAGCAGCGTGTTCACGACCCCTGTGAGAGCGTCGTTCAAGGTTCTAGGTTGAGAACCGCTGCTCTAGTCCCTGACACCCAATCGTGTTTTCTTCTACCGTATCTTTTAAAGCAGTGATGTCCAACCTTTTTTGGCCTGGGGGCCATATAAAATTGTGACACGCGTCACGGGCCACTTCAAAGTCGTGACTTTTAAAATTGTGACCGCGAAAAATTTTAAAGTAACAGCTGTGATAATTTCAAAAGTAAAGTCGCAACTACGACAATATTCTCATTATAAGGACGCAACTGCGACAGTAACAGTCTATTGCAACTGTCTTTAGCTGGTGAATTCACACTTATATGCAACATTTTGGATTTCAGAATTCGGACCACAAGCCAGATAGCACTGATGCGTTGTGGCCTGGATATGGCCTGCGGCCGTAGGTTGGGCATCACTGTTTTAAAGTATCCTTTAAAGCAGCGGTTCTCAACCTGTGGGTCGCGACCCTAGCGTGGGTCACGCGGCCATCTCATGGGGGTCGAGAACCACTGCGGCACCCGGAAGCGGACGCAGGACCCTCCTTATAAGGATTCCTGCGGGGTGACTTCGGCCGAAAACATAATCACGTGACGCGCGTACGTAATGACATTCAGCTGAAACGTCATCACGCGGTGCGTGGTGATGTCAGCGCCGGGGGTCGCGGCCTCATAAAGGTTGAGAACCACTGCTTTAAAGTATCCTCCAGGATTCTTTTGGATCCTCAAAAGAAATTGATCCAGACTTGGGTGTTGAAGTCCTACTCGCTTGACCATTACTTTGCTTGTTCCTGTACTCATTCTTGTCTGGTAACTATATTGCCATTATGATTTGCCAACCTTTTTCAATACATGCTTATTAGGGCTCATGCTGTGGTGCAAGCGTTTGCTATTGTTGATTATTGGGCTACCTTGAATGTAAGGGGTTACTTAGGATTTTTATCCTTTTTTAATTGTTTTTATATTTTTTGAAGTGTCACTTTGTTGTTCAATAAAATGTATATTTTTTTGCACTTTATTCTTTAAGTGTGCATGCTTTCTAATTGGGGTGTCTTTTTTTGTGAGGCTAACCCTTAGCCTTATTGTCAGCATCCATTTATTTTATCCCCAACACTAGCACCTCTTATCATTCTTCAGTGTGCGTGCTCCTTCCCTTTTTTTGTTTTTTTGGGTGTTGAAGTAGTCCTTGGAAATCAGAAGACCCAAAATACAAAATGACAATAATAGTGACATTTTGATTTCACCATATGAGATTTTGAAGGGGATTTATTAAATTTATATTGAATATAAATCACCAAAACTATCCAACATCAGTTTGAGTTTCCCAGTATTAACTTGACACAATTATAAAGTCTTAAAAAAACAATCTTATGTTACATTTGTTCCCATTGCCTTTAGATTGTAAACACTGGTGGGACATACAGGGGCCATGGCAGTTGCGGTGGCGACTGCAAAATGAAAATAAGTGTATATAATTTATACAATGTGCTTTTCTGGATTTTATCTTCGATATTTTATCTCACAATGTGAAGATTAACCTACCCTTAAAATTATAAACTGTTCATGTCTTTGTCAGTGGACAAACTTACAAAATCAGCAAAGGATCAAATAATTATTTCCCCCACTGTACACAAATGGTTTCTTTTTAGTAATCTTGTTTTTATAGTGGCTATTTAATATTTTCAAAAATTAAATTCACTTGTGAAACGCACATTGCTGTAAAAGACAAATGCACTTTTTTTGTGTTTGTTATATGTGAATGTAGTGGAAGATTACTTCTACAGTGGGGAAAAAAAGTATTTAGTCAGTCACCAATAGTGCAAGTTCCACCAC
>WMED01029250.1:0-10299 GCA_019650415.1 Pipa parva
TAAGTACTCGCATTTTGGACTAAGAGACTTTATCCTCCATAAACTTTATTACGTACATACCGTACGTTTATTAGTTGTACAATAATTGATTGATTTCTTTAGGGCACTTTACCTATATCCTACTCTGCAAACATTGTCAGGTTCTAGCCTCCTTTCCCCTTTGCTGTAGAGTATCTTATTTTGGGTCCAGTATACTAGAAGATTCTTGACACTTTTAACCTGGAAGTTTGTTCACTATCATCTTTCCCAACCTCAACCTGTTATTTGTCTTTTGACTTGAAATAACACCAATAACATTAAAGATTTTAGAATTGCTTTGCAATATGTAATTACATTGTAAATGTATGTATTGAATTATAACTTGTCTTCATTACTGTACAAGTTCTAAAAGCACATAAATAAAGTATTCAACTAATGCTTCTACGTTTGTTGTAAACATGAATATCCACTGTATGAAGGTTTGAGCCATACACATCTCACGCAGATACATCTCACAGGTATAACACCAGCTCATACAAACCTCTAAATAGACAAGAGGCACCAATTCCAGCCCACACTGTAGCAGGAGGAGACCCTGATCAAGAAGGAAGCAATTGAAAGAGTCCAGATTAGGAATGTTTTGAACTTGTCCAAAAGTTAATGTAGTTTTCCAGAGTGATTTATGATGTACAGTATACACTAAATATACACAGAGATGGTGGATTTGTGCTTTGTTTATTTGTGATCTCGAATGAATAAGAAGCTGGAGAGTTTTCTTATAAAGAAACTTCCCCAGGAACAAAACAGCTCTATGGAAGCCTGGAATTCCAGTGACGTCATCTTCAGTGTCAATGAGACTTTTCCTGTTCATTTGCACCCCCATTTAGTTAACCTATATTGAACTTGTTTGACAGTTTGTTAGTATTTTGTATTAAGACTGGAAAGCCTGTATTCTAAGCTCTGAGCCTCCTGGAACATCTTAGGCGTTTATGTATTATTGTTATGCTACAAATTCATTTTTTCTGCTCTCGAACCTGAAGACTGTGTATAACAATATGTGCAGAACAGTGGCATACTAAATATAGGGAATGAAATGCACCTTACTGCAAACTGCCATTTTCATGCTGCATGAATTAAAAGGGAAAACACTTTGCCATAAATGAAGACTGAATACTGTATGGAAGTGCACACCGGTATGTTATAAAGTGGTGCTAGATTCTAAGATGCTGGGCACATATCGCAAAATTAGCAACAAGGTAGAGGAATAGAATCTGCACAAACACCCAGGAAGGTATAAGAACCTAATTTAATTAAACCCTGAGTGCAGGTTAACAAATAGCAACGTTTCGTGGGGTACAATCCATCCTTCATCAGGCTATAAATGAAGACTGACCATGGGACATTGTTCTACAGAAGCTTCATTCATTTACGTTGCAATATATCCAGCCAGTGACCACGGGGGTTATTGGCTAACATCCGAATTGTTGTGTAAAGGTGTGAATTCACCAGCTAAAGTCAGTCACAATAGACTGCTACTGTAACAGTCGCTGCTTTATAATGAGAATATTGTCGCAATTGTGACGTTACTATGGAAATAGTTTCACAGCTGGACAAGTTTACAATGAGAAAATTGTTGCAGTCACTGATTTGCTATGGGAATCCGCTGTTTGAGAATTCGACAGTCGAATATACAGTAGTTGGCTATACCTTTTCTAGTTGTGGTATTTGAATACCATGCCAATCCGAATGAGAATTTTTATTTTTCTTCCTTTACTGGCCCTTTAAGTGGCCCTATTTATCAATGGATGAAATGCTTTTGATGCAATCTGTTCCTGCAATTCTCATTATCATTGTGGGGGTTATTCACTAAGGTGCAAATTCGACTGTCGACTTGTCAACCAGCATTCCCATAGCAAATCCGCGACAATCTCCTCATTGTAAAGTCGTGACTGCGACAATATTCTCATTATAAAGACATGACTGCGACAGTAGCAGCGTATTGCGACTGTCTTTATCTGGCGAATTCGCACTTATTCTCAACAATTCGGATTTTAGTGAATAACCCCCCCATTATAAGTCAATTTTACCAAGTTAACATTTTTATTGCTTTATTTCCCATCTTAAAATTTCTGTACAGGTTTTCCACTATGATTCAAATATCTGTATGTGTATAGTTATATATAACTATATTTATCAAGGCTGAAATCAAACTTATTTCACATAAATCTATTTTCCACTCCAAGATCTGGCTTAATACATTTTTCCTTTAGGAAAGTTTGTCAAAAAAATGACAAATGGGAAACAAAATTGTGGTGAAAATTCTGGCAAGAAAAACAAAAAAAGCAAACAAAAAATAATCGATAAATCTTGATGTGCTAATACGTTTGTACATTACATTACTTTCAATGGAGCACCTTTTCCCATTGTTATCAATACTGCGGACCTTTTCAGTGGGGACTCACAAAGAAATGTTCTAAACCGTCTCTATTGGGAATAACGGCAATTCGCTACCCTCAATCCAGCGAACATGTTTGATTGATAAAAAAGGTCTTAAGGGGCTTAATAAATGATATCAATGTTTTTGGCCTAATTAAAGATGTATCGATTAAACCAGAAGCAAAGTTTACTAATTTTTCTAAATATCCCCTCAAAATTGAATTTTTTTGTCCTTTGATAAATTTCCCCTTTAATCTGTGACTGTTATGGGAAAGGCAATTGCAATTTTCCTTGCTTAAAACTATACAAATGCAATGTAGGCCAATACTGCCCTCTGCAGGCATTACCAGGCTTTCAGTAAATTTCTTACATTGAGGAAGCACTTGATTCTTTCCTGGTAGTGTACAAAAATGTTACTTTTCTGCTTTTCCATCATTTTACCATATTGTACAGTATTTATCAACATTGAAATAATGTTTTTAAAAATTCAACCAAAATGGACATTTCTGCTATAAAAACAGCAAAATCACGGCCAAATCAGGTAAAAATGTGTTAAAACACTAATCAAAATGTTTAATTTCTTTCTTTCTTTCTTTTTCTTATATATATATATATATATATAATACAAAACTGGCTTAAAAAGGGAAAAGAGGGGAAACTTTGTCCCTTTGCTAAATATTTACAAACATTTCCAGATGAAAGGCAGTTGGATTCGTATGACATCAGCAGGGTGATTGACTAAAGTGAGAATTCGATTGTCGAATTCTCAAACAGCAGATTCCCGTAGCAATTCCATCACTGCGACAATTTTAAAGTCACAACTATGACTATATTCCTATAGTAAAGTTGCGACTGTGGGGGGAATTCACCAGTGCAAAGTGAGGTGCGGATCCTTCGCCTCACTTCGCACTGACTATTATGCGTTTGCTGATGTCCTGCATGCGGACATCAGCGAACGCTTTAAAGGGATTCCGGTCTCGGCGAGAGCACTCGAGTGGTCCGCACCTCACTTCAAACTTTGGTGAATTCCCCTCTGTGTCAGAATTCCCATAAAGAAGTTACGACTGTGACAGTAGTCGATTGGGTAGTGTGTGACCGATATTATCTGGAGAATTCACACCTTTACACAACAACTTGTACTTTAGTCAATAACCCTTCATGGATGCAAGAAACAGAGAAGGTTTAAAGTGCACCTGTCACCTCAAAACTCTACTATTAATTTAGGTTGTACTAATGAAATAAATGTTTTTGTAAATATATATGTATTAAAAAATGTACCTTTATACACCTTTTCTCTCCGTCATCTTCCCTGTCAGACTGACTTTTCTTTCCCGATTCGAGTTGGCCGAGGCTAAATGATGATTGACATTATAGCTCCTCCAAACAGATCCCTTAAATCACAATCTAGCAGGGATCTGATTGGAGGAACTACAATGTCAATCATCATTTAGCCTCACCCACCCGACACTTGGGAAAGAAAAGTCAGGCTGACAGGGAAGATGACAGAGAGAAACAGTGTATAAAGCTACATTTTTTAAAAATACATATATATTTACAAAAATGTTTATTACATTCGTAGAATCTAAATTAGTATTAGTTTAGAGGTGACAGGTGCACTTTAACAATGTATTAGTTTAATAAACAGTTGCACGCAATACGGAACTGACCAGTTCCCTGCTCTTGTAATTATACAGTAAGTACAGCCAGGCTATCATAGCATAGCTGGATTTTGAAAATCAGGAGGATATTATATTACCAGTAGCAGATGCACAAATGGAAGTGAATAATCCTTATAGCGGGCAGGTGTTTCCTGTAACTAATGGAGTCTTGTTTCATAACAATGTAAATATTGCAATTACAGTAAGCAATGGATATGGACAATGCCTGAACCACTATAAAATGACCAAAGCAGAGAAATGGAAATGATGCTCACTGGATAAGTACAGTGGTCCGGGCGTATTCAAACTCTGGATTTATAGGGACCAAATTACATACATACAGTATATATTGGGGTTATTTATAAAAGCGAGGAATGAAAAAAGTGTGAAAATGTGATTTTCCCTGATTTTTTCACTTTTTGACCATTTTGCCTACTTATAAATAGTTGCTCAATCACTGGCACTTCTGCACCGCTTCATTCCCCTAGTGTTAGGGTCAGTAGGTCCTCCCATACCCCTCACCCTATGCCAGAGGATAGGAGTTATGTCAGCCAGAAGGGGATCCACTGGACCTGCTCTCCTTCCCTCTAAACCGATTGCCTGGTGGGGTATGGTTGGAAAGGAAAAGTAATACAGAGAGGGTGTGATTCATGCATACTGGGAGGGCACTTCCCTGTACCCCAATGGTCCAGTAGGATGGGGGAATCATTAAAGGTAGGGAGTCAATACTAACCTCCTGATCTCCACTCCTTAGCTGGGGGACAGGGGTCAGAGCCCTAGACATGGATAATCACCACCCCTTGCTGCTATGGATTTGGGAGCCTTACCCAAGGGCACCCATTAACCCATTAACTTAACGTGGGGTGGAGGCCCTATTAATAAAAACTAAAGTGCTCCCCCTGACCTAAGATCCCTGCATTTTGCTTTGATGTTTCTGCTGGTTTTGAATTTTTAAGTGTTTCTTGGGTGGTTTATTGGTAGTTATCCATAAGAATGAATGGCTTTTGGCAGGTCTGGTGAAGCTAACCATAGTGATATCAGTTAGATTAAAAATTGGGAAAATTTTTTTAAATAGCAGTTAGGGGGATATTGATAATTTGGAGGGAGAATAATGGCACAATGAGCATTTCACAAGCAGGTGAAATGGTTAAAACAGTGATGCCCAACCTTTTTTTGGCCCTGATGGGCAAATAAAATATGCGACACGCGTGTCACGGGCCCCTTCACAGTCGTGACTTGTAAAGTCGTGATTGTGACAAATTTTCAAGTTACAGCTGTGACAATTTTCCATAGTAAAATCACGACTGCGACAATATTCTCATTATAAAGACGCAACTGTGACATTAATAGTCTATTGCGACTGTCTTTAGCTGGCGAATTCACACTTATACACAACAATTCGGAATTTGGGATGCGGGCCGGATAGCACTGCGTCGCGGGCTGCAGGTTGGGCACCACTGGGTTAAAAAAATGAAAAAAATCATGAGAAATCAGGTTTTTCACACTATTCAATCATTACACCCATTTATAAATTTCCCCTGAAGATCCAGGTGCTATTTCAGACAACTGCAGATCCAGGTGCTATTTCAGACAACTGCAGATCCAGGTGCTATTTCAGACAACTGCAGATCCAGGTGCTATTTCAGACAACTGCAGATCCAGGTGCTATTTCAGACAACTGCAGATCCAGGTGCTATTTCAGACAACTGCAGATCCAGGTGCTATTTCAGACAACTGCAGATCCAGGTGCTATTTCAGACAACTGCAGATCCAGGTGCTATTTCAGACAACTGCAGATCTAGGTGATATTTTTTTGTAAGATTTGCTGAAAACTACCAGCAAAATATATCCTCTTGAGATACTATTGATTATGTTTTGACTAGTTACCATTGGAGAAACTGCCTTTTTTTTTTTATCCATATCACTGCTTTCACCTATTTTCAAAGCTGTTCAAAGCCAATTTTATCACCAAATCCAATTTTATCACCCAAAAGTGTTCCCCGCAAGCTGGCATAAACCACAGTCAGAAAAGTTGAAATAAGATATCGATATAAAATGGAAGGTGAACCTAACTGAGAAACACTGCAAAGTGTTCCTCTGTCAACTAATCAATATTTTTTATTGATTTTTAAAAAAATTTTTTTTTTAGGGCAAAAATATACCTACCCTATACAAATTAACAGAACTGAAAAGTGCACGAAAATCAAAAAGATCAAAATGAAATAATATATATATATATACTGTATATATCTGATTATGTTCTGTCTGTAGCAACCTTTTAACATCTATACTAGAGAAAGCTAAGACAAATGAAGAAGGGCAAGGCATATTTATTAAGGGCCAAAATGACTGCTCACTTATTTTCAATTTGTTTTAGTTCACATTTATTTTCTATTTTAACCATGTACATAAAACAGAATAAGAGAATAATGCTGAATATTATATATATATACTGTATATATATATATATACAGTATATATATATATATATATATATATATATATATATATATATATATATATATATATATAAAACTGTCCCAAAAAATAACGACCAAAGACAGGTCAGGAGATTTGTTATTTAATTTTTTTCTAGGTACCTAAATATCAGTAGAAAATAATATAGAATCATGTAGAAGATGAACGTTCATGGCTGATAACTGGGAAATCTGATAGGAAGAAAGAAAGATTCAAGGCCTCATTGACTAAAGTCTGAAGGGGGTTATTCACTAAAGTCCGAATTGTTGCGTATAGGTGTGAATTTGCCAGCTAAAGTCAGTCACAATAGACTGCTACTGTCACAGTCACATCTTTATAATGAGAATATTGTCACAGTCGCATCTTTATAATGAGAATATTGTCACAGTCGCATCTTTATAATGAGAATAGTGTCGCAGGCACGACTTTACTATGGGAAAATTGTCACAGTCGCAACTTTAAAAATTGTCACGGTTGCGATTTTACAAAAATGGGGAATTTATTGAGGTCGTGGATTTGCGGAATCTGCTGTTTGAGAATTCAGCAGTCGAATTCGCACCTTAGTGAATAACCTTCTGAGAGCCTTATTGGCTAAAGTCTGCAATGTCTCGTAAAGCTGTGAATTAATTTGCCCATGCTCACTTATTGAAGTGGTGAATATGTGACCATGTGAGTTGAAATGTTATTTTTTTGTATTTATTCATTTTTATATATTATATAACACTTTACAGAAATCATTCACTTCAGTCCCTGCCCCATGGAGCTTACAATCTAGTTTCCTATTTAGTCACACAGACAGACAGATACAAATGTATGTTTTTGGATTGTGGGAGAAAGCTGGAGGAGAACACACAAACTCCATGCAGATGAAGTCCAGGGTGGAATTGAACCCAGTCAGCAGTCACCGAATTGAACGTTGCAAGTCAGCAGTGCTAACCACTGAGCCACTGCACTGCCTGATGGAGCTCTTTACATGATTTTGCATGCGTGTGCACAGGTACTTTTACTACTGACTGAGTGGAGGTGTGGCGCAAAGGAGCGAATGCAACTAATTGTCCTGTGTGATTTCTCCTCTTCAGACTGGCAAATTGGTACTTCTGCTATTGACTAAGATCTGGAGTGGTGTGGATGAAGAGTGGTAAAAAGGGGGGTTGATTGCAGGGCTCCAGTGTTGCATAAGGTGACTATTCATTCAAAAGTAACAATGGCAATTGGGACTAAGTGACAACATGACCTAGGGACAAGGTGACAGAAAGAATAAACCTTCACCTTGTGCAAAATTGTGATTTCATTGAAAACCTTTAGCAAAAAGGACATGACATAAGTCATTATTTCCTATGGGACAGTTGTGAGATGAAGGATAGCTTCCTAAAGTAAATATGTCCCATTAATAATATTGAGCTTCACACATGTACCATTTACAGTTCTATAAATCATGGCGACATGGTCAAAAAGTGGTAAAGTAGAATACTTTTTTAACGTAATAAACTTTTCGATGGTGATTTCTCAGTGGTGACCATTTGTCTTTGGCAATATTTCAATTTGAACTCACTGGTATTCACCATCTTTTTAATTTTGATTCTGATATTCCTTGACCTGGTATAAGACAGGATTTTCCCTGAGACAACGATGAAGTGGAAATCAGATAATCCTGTCGAAATGCATCAAAATAACGTTGAAATGCAGCCATAATAAAGCAAACTTATTTTCCATTTTCTTTGGAAATTTATTCTATTAATAGTTGGGAAAAAAATCTAAAAGAAAATCCAGGCAAAAGAATCTGACAATACCCTGCAGACTTTCCCCTTTTTATAAATAGCCCCGTAGAGGGACATTTCCTAGAAAGCATTTTGGACTAGTTAATGCAGGAGAAGCGGTTTATTTTTTATGGTATCACTGTCTTCTCTTATTTGCTAAGCTGTTCTAAAACAATTTTATTATCCAAAAGAGGCATAAACACATTCATTATTCACATTATTTCACTTAGCCACCGTTAACAGTAACAAGTTTTTTTTTTCCTATAATGAGAATCTTTTTTATCGTTCCTTTATAAGTCAGGAAAATGTGAAATTACAGGGAAATAATAATTGACAGCGAAACAGGGTAAAACAACCTAACGGTATATGGTTGAAATGGACTTAGTAAATATGCCCTTAAAGTGTTTTAGAATTTTTAAAGGACCAGTAACACCTGAGAAACAGAACAGAGATTAGGATTAACAGGACTGTTTTCCCTATGCAGTACCCATGTGGGGTTACTGGTCCTTTAAGGAGTTTAAGTAATCTTTTTGTCAAATAAAAACGTCTCTGTGAAATGACAGCAGTTCTGTGAGTATGATGTCAAGGTCGTTACATGTCTATACCACTTGCCTCCAATTTACCATAGACAGCCTTTCTATTACGCACTTATAAGAACTCAATAAATCCATTGAGTATAATGTTTTAATTAGATCCATTGTGTAATTTGCCACTCCTAATGAGCCAGGGAAAAAAAAAGCAGGCATGCTGGTTATTCTTGGATCAACATGATAGCTGTTCCTTACACACAGGCATACAATGACATCCTTGTGGTCTGGTAAAATGCATTATAACCTCACTTAACATATAATTAGATCCAGGGAGTTATTGAATAATTTACAAAGCAATAAGGAGTGTCTGCTTGCTCGTATTTCTCCTTTGGCACTGTGCAAATGTTTTTCTTTATTATGCTTCTTCTAATGCAGTTGTTCCTCAGCCTTCTTCTGAAGAGCTTCTATTTATTCCTTTCAAGTACACCTTAACCTTTAAAAGCTTTCCTAAATCTAAAGTTTTCCTCTTAAAATGATTTAATATACAGTGTATATATATATATATATATATATATATATATATATATATATATATATTTATATATATTTTCCATCTGTGCTTCCAAAAATTCCAAATGGAATTTGAAATGTTTTAGCTATTTAGTTTTAAAAACTGGACTTGTTGGCACACTTCCTGTATATGTATTATCTAAAGTATCATAGAGAACAATGGGACTGGGCGAGGTCAACACGGCTGCTATCAGTACATATAAAAAATCGGCAGAAAAAAATGAAATTCATAAATTTAACTTAAAAGAAATCTTTTCGTATTTGAAAAAGTGCGATGCCAATCCAAATGTGCATTTCTATTTATTTAGTTAAATTTGTCTTTTAAATTCTACAGGTAGTAATAAGTACCCCTAACCCTTTCCAGTGTAAAGTTAGAGGTATACGAGGCAATTTATATTGTCATCGTCCAACAAAGAAGGGGGATATTTGCTGCAATTTTAAAACTATTTGGCAGTATTATATTACTGGATTTTCCATTTGCACTGTGTTTTTGTATTCTCTGTGATACCCTACCATGGTACATCAAAAACCTCATGTACTTCCACTTCCAAAATGTATAATTTTTGCCATTTTTGTTGTGGAAAACATAGCAAAAAAAATCTGTTTCAATGCCCAAAATGAATAACTTGGCCATAATTACCTTCGGGTACCCAGGGCATTGACCTGGGTCCCAAAGAAAGCTCTCCCAGAGTCTCTGACTACCTGTTTAATACACAGAGAGTGAGAGCACCCTCATTGTAACCAGGGCCGGTTCTACCGATGGGCGATGTGTGCAACAGCCCAGAGCGCAATCTATTTGAGGAGTGCTGTCGCCCACATCGCCCATTGTTAAACTTGACCTCCCCCCGCACCCCGCCTGCCCCGCGACTCCCCCCTGCCCTGCGCCCCCCA
>WMED01029251.1:0-10299 GCA_019650415.1 Pipa parva
TTACATGCACATGTGTCTGCTTTATAAACAATGTACAAATGTTTACATGCACATGTGTCTACTTTGCAAACATTTGTACATTGTTTATAATCATATTTGTACATTGTTTATAATCATATTTGTCTGATTTCTAAACAATGTGCAAATGGTTTACAATCATATGTGTCTACTTTATTAACAATGTACACATATTTATATAATACACACTGATATGTCTGTTTTATAAACATCTTGCAAAGGGTAAACAAAACTAAATTATGTTCTCCCCGCACCTGCATGGGATTCCTCTGGGCACTCCAGTTTCCTCCCACAATCCAAAAACATACATCTGTGTCTGTCTATGTATGTGACTGAAAATAGGGAAACTAGATTGTAAGCTCCACAGGGCAGGGACTGAAGTGAATGACAAATCTCTGTAAAGCGCTGCATAATATTATAGTGCTATATAAAATGAATAAATGGAAATACAAAAAATTAGAAAGGGGGCTATCATTACCCCCAAAAAATAATTCTGTAGTATATTAATGAGTACTTCTATTTCTATAATTACAGGGTCCAGAAAAGTAGGCAGCCCCAATCCACAATGCTGAAAGATTCTACAATGTTAATACTTCCAGCTTTGGCTGTTCTGGTTCCATAGTTGTCCCTTGTAAAACTTGTCACTGAGAGGGTCTGTTCACAAACATAGGAGCACACATGTATTGCTATTGTTATCCATAGCAACCAATTAGTGATTAGCTTAAAACAGTTTACTAGAGTTGGTGTACTATAACAAAGCACCTGATTGGTTGCAACAGCACCAGTAAAAGTTTGTACGTGTTTGTAAATATATCCATAATTGGGGCTACCAACAGGGAAAAAATCATTGAGACATTTGTGGGGTTCTTGGTACTGACCAATAAAATGGAAGACCCGTAGCAGTGCAAACTGTGTGGGGGTCATTAGTCAAGTTATGGGGGTGGGGGTTGGATTTATGGTGGGAGACTTGACTCTGGTCTTCTTCCACAATCTAAAAACATTCTAGATAAGCTGGAGCCTGACTATACTGGCCCAGTTCTGTGTGTGATTGCAAAAGGAAAATTAGATTGTAAGCTCTACAGGGGACAGAAGTGAAGGTTCATCTCTGTAAAGCACTGAGGAAGAAGTCAGTGCTATATAAAAACTCACACTAAAAAAAATATAAACTTAATATATGTACTTTGCTATTGATCTTTAACATACAAACACCTACTGTTATGTAATGCACACTACTTTGTTAATGTAATATTACTACTTTGCCAAATATTAGGACTGAGCCACGTAAATAGGGAAGAATGCTAGTATGGGATCAGCATTAAAATGTAAGAGAATATTTATATAATACATTATAAATCACTACAGAAACATCATCCCATTCCCCTATAGAGATAAAATAGTCCTCATTCCATACTCCAGAATGTTCTGATTTGTCAGCCTAGAGGCTAATATTGTTGTCTTTCACAGAATATCTTATTTTGAACTGTTCAGTTTGTTCTCTGTATATTGATTGATGAAGAAGAAAAAAGCCAAAGTATTATAATTGTCCATAAAAAAAGGATTTTGTGTGCTTTTCTGGTGAAATCTAGATCAAATATAACCCCAGTTAAACCTGCAAATTACTTCTTTAGTTTATTACATAAAATATGATTTTCCTAGCATATGGTATTGATTCTGGCAGCTTGCTGACTGGATATGTTGATCCAATCAGAAGAATTCCAGGTATGGAAGGAAACCCATCTATAAGGAAACACAGCATGAGAGTAAAAGGCAATGTTTGAGAATAACATTGTCTGGGAAAAACAAAATATAAGGTAAAATCAGAATGGGGATAACAAATATTTGTATGAGTGTGTGAAGGGATAACAGTATGGTTGACAGTGTAGGTCATTGAAAGCAAGGGGAAGAAGATGTCGTATGATCTGCGGCAGACACATTCTTTAGTAATCTGAATTGACCTGATTACAAGATATCAAAAGCAAAATGGTGCAGCGCTAAAAAATAAGTGAATATTGAAAGTCACACTCTTCTGAAATAACCTCCTTTTACGTGGGGATAGAATCAAGAGATTACGCCAAAGGGAGACGTTTTGGATATATCATTTTAATACTTTGTCTCTAAATGGCTTAAACATTTCATTGGATTTGGCAGCTTTTTAATCATCTTTTAATCACTATTTTTTAATTTTTAATTTCCACTTTTTAATCTTTAAAAATATTTTTTGAAACTATTTTTAGCATATTTGAATATAAAAATGGTTTTTTATATGATATATTTTTGTGCTCCATCTGTTGCTGTATGCTATAATCATAGTTGTTTTTTTTTTTAAATTCACCATGAAATGCCATTTTATATATTTATATTTTTACTTCCCCTTTAATTAGTTTTTTTTTGTGCCTATTTCTTTTATTATGATTACGTGAATAGTTGTGCCTGTGTATTGTATTTATAGGTTTTTTACATGTGTTTTTTCTTGTATTTGGTTTTGTTCTTATTTTTATTATATTTATTTTCATGATACATTTGACATGTTTATATACTGTAAGACCGTTTTTCAACATATGATATTTAATCGCTATTCCTTGTCTTACCATTTTGTATTATTTATATATTATGTTCCCGTTTGCTTTTTTATTTGTTTTGTACATTTCAACAGCATCAATAGTTATATCGTTCTCATGGAACGCTATTATGCGCTCCAGTTATCGTGAAGAGATGCCGGCCGGTCACGAGCTGCCAATGGAATGCATATGCATTCCAAAGAGACAGGAAGTGACACATATATTGTATTAGCCGTGGCTGTTTAGAAGCTGCTCAATGGAGACACATTATTTTGGCCTACTGTTTACTCCTGAGGAAGCCATGGTTGCGGTGAAATGCGTTGAGAGGAAGGTACTGTTCCCATGTGCTCCTGATCCACTACTTGGGAGAGAGGGTTATCGATCTTTTTTGCCTGTGGGCTTTTGCAAGGCTTTTCGCACATTAGTGGCTTTACTGTGCTGTTTTACAGATTTGTCTGTGAGTACCTGTCATTTTTAACTTGATACTTTATTAAAACGTTATTATACTATGGAGTTCTCTTTGCTTCCTTTATATTGAGTTGCTACTTCAAGAAAAGAAGCCTTTGGTGGATGCATCTGGTGATTGATTGATTCCTTACATTAACAACAGAGTGAAGAATATCTTATATATATGTCCTCACAATTTCCTACACTTGTGATACGGCACTATATAATGCCCTGTATGTTTTACGCTTTTCTTTTAGGTTTTTGGTTTGATTACAAGATACTTTCAATATTAGAGGGAAACTAAAATCTGAGAAAGATTTAGGGGGTAATTCAGGAAAGTGCAAACTTACCTGGCGATCCTTTGATTCACTTCACAGAGACTGGTACGTGCTCCCTGCTCTCCTGCACGCAGAGATCAGCAAACGCTTTAAAGGTATTCCAGTCTTGCGAGGTGACTCGAGTGGTCGCGAGATGAGCCGAAGTACCTTTAAAATGTTCGCTGATCTCCGCGTGCAGGAGAGAAGGGAGCGCATAGCAGTCTTCTCTGCGAAGTGAATTGAAGGATAGCCAGGTAAGTTCACACTTTCCTGAATTACCCCCTTAGGCTACAAATATTGTTCATTTGTGCAGAGGTTTTATTGAACTAGTTGAAAAGTGCACCAACTCAACAGCAGTGAATACTGATGCCTGTAAAGTTAACCCTGGACCTAGATATCTTTAGAATATTTGTAAATCTTAAAACAACATCCGTGAACATGCTCAGTCCTTTCAAAACTGCATTAAATGAATTTAATCTCTCCCTCTTTAACAAGCAGTGTTGGCATGTATGATGTGTATGCACATCCTGAACTGCTAATTTTCTAACAATTTCCAGTTCCTGCTAAATACTGCTGTTGCCAATTGGTATGTACCTCAACTGTTAACAGTGCAGCTAAAAGGGATGCTTAGGCAATGTTGCCCCTTTGATACCAAACATTCCTAAAATTATTCATACTGCAAGGCTGGTAATAAATTAGTTCAGCTGTGCACTGCAGGGCTGCAGAGAATCCAGTGTGCATCTAAGTCCTGTAGTACTGCAGACATTTATTCATGTTTGTTTGGGTGTTATTTCCCTATATATAATCATTACTCTGTGCACTTAAGACAAATCTATCTTTAAAGTGTACGTTTGGGTTGTTTCCCTACATAATTAAGTTCTCACTGATAAGGCACTATTAGGTGTCTCTTGTTTTTGTTGCGCCTTTTAGGTGTTTTATATATGCTTCATAAAAGAGTCTTGGAAGATCAGGTCTTTCCAAAAGCAAAGAGGCTGCAACAATCAAGTCCAAATTAGGACTGTGACTTTAAAAAGTTCAACACATCTTTTTTATTTTTCATCTCAATTATTAATTTATTTTGATTGTTATACTTAAACTGTAAGCGCTGCCTTTTTGTGAATTTTTCTTTCACTTACTTGTTTACTGCAGACATTTATGTTCTAAATAAATGGAAGGTAAACCTCAAGTGCATTTAGTGGCTATTCTTTATTTCACTACTAAGTTTTGCCTCAGTCCCTAAGCAGTGCAAACCTCTAGTAAATGAGGCATACTGAGCATGTGCAGTGCCTTTACTATAGAAAACTACATAGCTGTAACCTTGATAAGCGTGGTCTCTCATACGACAACTGTACATTTTTGCATACATTTGAACATTTCTAGCCTAAAGAGCCTGGTGAGTTTCTCAGCATGAAATTGTTCTTTTACATTCATTCTTCAGTTGAGAACAAGGTGAACCTTTGGACGGTGAAGGAGAATTCCTCCCAGGGAAAGCGTAGGCTGAATCCCTTTGGTGTGTCCATCCATATTGTAAATAAGTGAGAGAAGGAAAACAGCGGACAAGATAGTGCGCTACAGTTTTATTCACACTGTATCATTACATGTTTCGGGCAGGGCGCTTTATCACAGTATGATTAGAACATTTTTGTTCGCACACTCCCTTGCTGGCTGTTTTGTCTCTCTCTCTCACTTATTTACATTATTTACATATTTGCTGGTAAGATATTGTTAAGGGAATGCAGGTTTGACCTTTAGAACATATGGAGGAGCCATTCTGTCTCACATTACTCAATAAGCAACAAATCATTTTGCAGTTTGGGCCACATGGGTTTTCCATCCATACTACATGAGCAGTTGTTCACGCTAGTATACCCCTTGTATGTAAAGCCCTGTTCATATAAATCCCCATTTATACAATGTAAGCAACATCATTAAAAACCACGGTTTAGTCACCGACAGTTATTTGCTTGTCTTTTTGTCTATTATATCACTGGCAAATAAATGATATTCCATTATATATTTTCTACTTATTTCTGTGTGTTTTCAATCAACAGCGACATTGCTACAAAACACTTAAGACATAAGAACCTTAACAAACCTGTTTGGGATAAACTAGTTTCTAATTAAAAATGTTTAAGTGTTATTATTGTATTCAGCTTTAACTGGAAAAGCTTTACCTGGTATTATTGGCATCCCTTTCCATGCGACAGTATTCCTAGTTCCTGATGTTACTTGGTTGGTATGTTTTCTTTGTCTTTTGAGTCTATAGTTGCTTTACGCCAAACAGGAGCCCTGCCTCCAACTCCCTACTTCGCCGCTTTGATCTGATGAAGTGGAAACAGCATATTCGGAGCAGTACGCCATGAATAAGTGAATTGCATATGGATGCGCATATGTGAAAAGATGTATAAATGCACAACCGATGTAAGGTGTCAGATTGGTTGCAAATTTCCCACATCACACAAAATAAGAGCATTTGATGAATACGCAGAGATTTGGGCACTGTCAACTAGATGTGAATTTGGGCCTTTATGGGACAGCGCTTGATGAATATGCCCCAATTAGCAATGCAGCACTCTGCCTGCTGGGGATAAGGCAGGTGGACTAGTAAAGCACCTCTGTTCTAAAGCTGAATAAAATATAACTGACTGGAAACATTAAACTGAAGTACATTAGAAACAGGTCTATTTAGCCTCAATAAGTGAGGTTGGGAAACCCTTTATAGAGTATGAACGGCCCTAGGATATTATGCTGTGCACAGCCCATATGCTAAATTTCAAAGGGGGCAAGTTAGAACACCAATCAAATTGTTAGTAGCATCAATAATGACACCTTGACGTAAGCCACCATGAGCTACAAGGCAGACAGATAAGGAACTCAGTACTGCTGCCAGGGGACTCAGGGACAAAAAATGGGACTGTCCTATGAAATCCATCAAAGCTGGGAGATCTGTATCTACTGCAATTCCATTTTATTGTTTAAAAACCAAAGAAAGAGAAATGTGTAAAAATCACCAATAGTGGCCCTGTCCACCTTAGAAAATGCTAACATTTCGAAACATTATAATTGTGTTAAACCCAAAATACAGACAAGAATATTAGTAATAATTAGAATGATAGGGGTGACCTGCTATCCTAAATATTCTGGTATGAGTAGAACTAAATCGTTTCATTCAGCTCACTTCATCATTACCCATTTAAAATCCGAAAACCTCTGAATGCCCAAAAGAAAAAAAAAAATTAAAGTTTGTGTCAATAACTTTATTTTTTTGTTTTTTTTTTTTACATTTCTAAAATGTATCATTTTTCATTTCCACCCCAGGATAACATCCACGATATCTTGGAATTGCTCAGAAGGTACAGTTGTGGAACCGAGATATATTTAAAGAAACACCCAGGAATGTATTTATTCTATTCTAAATGATGACACTGACAAGCACATAACACGGAGAGAAAGTACAGGGATTTACAAAAGCAAAGAATCATTTTTTTTCAGATTTTATTCATTCAATGAAGCCGTGCTCAGCGGTTTTGATTCAGTTAAGCCAAAATTTTCTGCATTGAATAAAGAAATGTTCCACTTGTAGATGGGTCCGACTGAATTCCACCCACCTAAAGACACTGCATGGTATCTTCCACCAGAGGCCTGTTGTAAATCCCTCCATCTCTTTAACCTCTGCATGCCAATCAGGGGTTAACCCCTTCATTGCTAGAGGGTAACTGCAATACCTTATGGGCAACTCCAGCAGACAAAGGGGTTAAAGTCCTGCTTTAACTCTCCATTTTTTGGAAAACACGTGTAAGTAAAAGTAAGAGAAGTCTTTAGACAATTTAAAGGGGAAGTTATGGGTTGGGACAGAAAATGAAAGATACAGAATGAGCCTGTGTCTGTTGAGACAATCATTTTCAGAGCTAGTGGTGATAAAATTGTGATCTCCTCCATTTGCTGCTGCTGCATGTCAATCAATCTTGGTATTTAGCACCGTTAGTGATATTTTTCTGTTCTACGTTAGCACCTTTGATGCCCAAACCCAATAGGCAAATATTCCAAACTAAAAAGTGAAAGAGGAAATGCAAAATAAAATATGACACAAATAAAGTTGTATGAGACAGGAAGTCCAATGAAGCTGCTTAGACGATCATATCGTTATCCACATCCTCTGCAAGAAAAGAAACATATAGAAAGTGAGATCGCTGCTGCCAAAAATGCACATCTCTCCCCCATGCTTACATTCTAGAAATGCCCCCATTTGAGTTAATTATGTTAATGCCCTAGGCCAGGGATGGCGAACCTATAGCATGCGTGCCAGAAAGGGCATGCAGAGCCCTCTCTGTAGGCACATGCTCCTTTGCCACCGTACTTTACCTGATTCTCCCAGCGAGTGGTCCTTCAGCGCAGGCCACAGACCCGAACTGACAATTTTCAGGTCAGTTCCACGGCCTATGCTAAAGGAGTGCTTGCTCCCCAATAGGATAGATGCAGCAAAGCTCCTTCCCCAACTCCGGCGGGATGATGTCACTCATCACCACCTGCACTTTGGGGGAAAGTGCTGGTAAGTGACATCATTTTTCAGCACTCAGTGCCAAAAAGGTTCGCCATTACTGCCCTAGGCTGTTGCCAAGCCTTAGTCAATGCACTGGGGGAGATAATAGCAACATATGCTGAATTTCTAAGCAGAAGTTGATTATGGACAGAGGGAAGAAGATTCATTGCAACATTTGCTTTACACTACCCAGAATTCATTGCTTTTTGTTTTAAGAGGGTCTGTTATGAAGCTGTTGGCAGGGTTGGGTAGTTTTCACTGAGGCATCTTGGGCCCACCAGAGAAACAGATAAATAAGGCCTGCAGGCTACTAGCATGTGTTGTTATGGACACCAGGACAAACTGAACAAATTATCAGTTTATCAGGACATTACAAAAGAGCCAATTGCTCAATGTAGCTAGGGACCTGCAAATACTAAAAGGGATACTTTTTGGCATCAGTCCTGGGCCCCCAATACTGGGACACACCAGAGGATCCACTGGTGTTCTGGTGGATCAGTCCAAACCTGTTTTCACCTGTTAATCTTCTGCACAATGTGAGGTTTGATAAACCCATTTTCCCAACACTTACGCTCCTTGATTCCAAAGCACTTGGCCCATTCATCCAAGGCAATGTATTTATCGTTGTCAGTATCACACTCTTCAAAAAAGCGGGTGGTGCAGTGCTCCATGGGAACAAGTGGGGCACGAAGAGGGGACAGCTCAGTGTGGGACAAATACCTGTAATAATAATTGTTATTGCATTATTCAGCCCTGGGCCAGTAGATACGATAATGGATTGAACTGTTCAACAACATGGGACATGCGCTCATACTCTAAGCAAGTAAATACAATGGAAACATTATTATGATCAGAGTTAAGAAATAATGATCTATGCTGTCCCTATGTGAGTTAACATTTTGACCTCAACTCGCTGTTTATAAAATTATCTTTCATAAAAATATCCTTTGCTATTGTAAAGCCTTGCATTAGGAGACCAGGGACCATTTCCCTAGCTGCTTGAACAAAAAGTCAAAAATGACAAGGAATATTTCACTTGGAACACTGATGAACTCTTCCAAGAAAACACAAGTTTATTAACTTAGACGAAATAATGGAAAGTGTATAGAAATCTGTCTACAATGTAATTTCTTATTAAGCTGACATAATTACCCATAAAATACAGCTCTTAAAGTGCAATAGTACTCTTATTTGCAGCCACTGGTTCTTAATTAAGTGATCAACTATTCCATTAAATATGTTAACTAAGAAATAATACAGTGCTAACCAGGGATATCCATAATGGCACCTCTACGGTAGTGTCTACTCTGCCATTTCAGTATGGATTTTACAGTCAACAAAGCTTTGATTCTGCAGGAATCCAAATGAATATGATTCTGGTGATCCTGAGAAGTGCACCCAAAACCTGGTATTTGGGTCAAAACCCTGAGTTTCAAGCTCAAACCTTGAGAATTCAAAGGAGTAGTAATGCACCTGGTTCTGAGGAAGTGGTATATGCTGTAGTCAATTGCTATCTTATAAAAAGATCACAAACATTGCTGTAAATCTACACTGCAGTTGTACACCATAGCAATCAATCAGAAATTTGCTTTAATCTGACTACTGCAGTTGGAATAATGTAACCAAGTGTCTGAATGGTTGTTACAAACCTTCAATGTATATAGTCTCAGTTATTCCAATTCAAATGATTTACATACCCATCAATGGGATGCTGGTCGAGCAGGCCAAATTGCCAGTGTACTGGGAAGATGTACATGTTGTAATTCTTCTCAAAATCACGTGCCAACAAATCCACGGAGTGGTCTCCAGCTTCCAAGCGCCTTTCATTTTCATGGATTTTCTTCACCTGTTTCATTAGAAAAGTTTTAAAGCTCACAAAAGAGCACAATTCCTTTAAATTTTGCCAAAGATTACTGGTGTTTGTGAACATTAAGTTGGTTAGGTATAGAAATCAACATCATTGATTTCATTAGAATCATATTTAGGGAAATATTACTATAGTACACATAAAATTCAATATTTTGTGTATATCTCTGAGTAGGACTTCAATATACCTTTGAATGTCTTATGGCTTTTTTTTACTATAAAATGGATTAGAACAAATTTCGATAATATTTAGAAAAAAATTACACAAAGAGATTAACAAAGCTTAAAACTCCCTTTCAACCATTTTACATTTCACACTAAATAGCCATGCAAAAAGGACATTTGAATAGGGAACACATTGTGCAGTGAAACAGTACCCAGGGTAGTAGAGGCCTGCAGTGAAATAGTAACTGGGGTAGGAGGGGCCTGCAGTGAAATAGTAACTGGGGTAGGAGGGGCCTGCAGAAGAATAGCACCTGCCATAAGAGAGTCCTGCCTGGAGAAAGAGGAACCTGCAGTGGAATAGTGCCTGGAGAAAGAGGAACCTGCAGTT
>WMED01029252.1:0-10299 GCA_019650415.1 Pipa parva
TCACCCAGACTCTACCTCCAGCGGCCCCCAGGTAAATTGAGTTTGAGACCCCTGCACTAAATAGTAAATGCAGTCAAACAATATTTATAACCTGATAGGAAAAAGGTTTGCAAATGGTCTAAGACCAGTGGTTCTCAACCTTTTTATTGTCGCAACTCTTTAGTAAAATTCCCCATAATTTGGCAACCCCAATAACAAGTTTTTGGTCGCAGTAGACTGGTATTGTCACAGTCGCAACTTCATTATGGGAATATTGTTGCGGTCATAACTTTAAAATTGCCATGGTTGTGACTTTAAAATTGTCGTGGTCATGGATTTGCTATGGGAATATGTTGTTTGAGAATTCTATTCTGATGGTCTTAGGCGGCCCCTGGCAAACTGTCATTCAACCCTCAGGTTGAGAACCGCTGGTCTAGACAGTTCTAGAAACACTACCAGTGTCTTTACAACAGCAATGAAATAAGTTTGCAAGTTGAATTTTTTCTTGTTATTAACAAGGTTTATAATCACATCAAGATAGCTTTTAAGTCGTTTACCCCCATCACTTGAAGATTCATCTTTAACCATTGTCATTGAAGATCTAGATGGAGGTTTGCTAAGTGGGAGTCTTCTGCTTTTTGTGGTCTGTTTTCTCTTTCTTCTCCTTTTTTCCCAATCTATAACCTATTAAGTAAAAAATCCAGACTTAAATATAATATAAAAAAAAATATACACAGAAAGAATAAGCACATTTATATTTTCCAATGACATGGATGAGAAAAGGACATTCAATAAAATATTTACCCACTGAAGGATAACTATAGGCTCCTTTTGTCAGGGGTGATTAACAAGGGGGAGGTAATCACACTTTTAAAGGAACGGTCTAGCCAAAATGTAAAAAAACAACATTATTTTTGAATGCTAATTACTAAATTTTAATAAATGCATTTTATCAATTCAAAAAAAATTATTCTTCACTTTACAGCATCCCAAATCACCCGATCCTTCTCAGAAGCGCAGTCCTCTCCAGCCGCGCTCCTAGTGAAGCCCCACATAAGCATTTCCTATAAGTCACATGGGAAAGCGTGCACGTCATCCAGGAAGGACGCGTTGATCATGTGCACACTCTCCATGCAACTTATAGGAAGTGCCGATGTGGGGCTTCATCTGGACTGCAGCTGGAGAGGACTGCGCTTCTGAGAAGGATCGGGTGATTTGGGATGCCGCAAAGTAGACAGCAGAGGCTGAAGATGGAGTCTGCAACATGGATGTGCTGTACAGCACTTTTTTACAGGTAAGAATTTTATTTTTAAAAAATTGATAATAAATTGCATTTATTAAAAGCTAGTAATTAGCATAAAGAAATAAAGGGTTTTTTTTTTTTTAAATTTTGGCTAGACTGTTCCTTTAAGTTCTAGTATCTCAATCCTATTGAAAATTTATGGGTAAAGCTGAAAAGGCAGGTGCAATCAAGGAGACCTACAAACATGGCTCAGTTACACCAGTTCTGTCAGAGTAAATGGTCCACAATTCCTACCAACTATTGTGAGAAGCTTGTGGAGAGATCTCCAAAACATTTGACCCAAATCATACAGTTTAAGGGCAATGCTACCAAATACTAATGAAATGTATGTGAACTTTTGACTTTGCAGAAAGTATTAAAAATGCCTTTAAAAATGCTCTCTCTCTTGTTATTCTGGGATTTGGCAAAAATAAATAACTTTGGTAATCCTCATTGACCTAAAACAGATAAGGTTTATTCTGATTTCATGTCAGATAGTGAGAAAAACAGGCATATGTGTCTGATTATATAGTGTAGGTACATTTTTGGTTTCAATTGTATTTGTGCACTGGTATCAATTGGTCATGTATTTCTCCTGATTAATGTGCATGTAGATAGCTGGAAAACAGATATAGACTTCCTGCTTATGCTTCTAAATATGCCACAGACAGAAGTGAGGGGGTTGCAGGGCAACTATTACCTTATTTTTAGACCATGAAATGCACTTACAACTACATTCATACTGAATTTTTTTCCATTTTCTAAATTGCATACAACATTTGGGGACATACAGATTCTTATGGAAAAAAAAATACAGCATATGTTCTTTCTATGGATTGGGTTGAATCCAAAGTAGAACCAGAACATATAACGTAGTAAAAAGAACAGTTCAGAATCAAACCTTAATGGGAAAATACCATATTTTTGTAAGTCTATGTGCATCAATTTTTTTTATTAATTTTGACAGATGAGCTCTGGGTGACCTTGAGGAGATGTCAGATGCAAACTATTATTTTACACTTTTTCTGCATGTTCTATTACACTGTTGATGACATTCTAGCACATACCTACATTTTATTTTATAAATTATGGATAGGATTACATTTTAAATAATGATTTATATACCAAACTAAGAAGAAATATTTTGAACACTTGTGCACAATTGATTCCTTATACTTCAGCATAGTCTGTGCACAGGATAGCAAGCTTGTCATAGATGATGTTCATGGTAGCCAAATGATTAATGCTGATAGTTGTTAATTTTACAAGTACAGCAGACTGGCTGTCAGAGCTGTACAATCAAATCCATCTTGCTTTATAATGATTAATGCTCTGTCCGATTCAGTAAATGAGCAAGTATAATACCATTTCTGAAACATTAATGAGGTTAGTGCTTATACGGTTATAGTTTTACTAACAGCTGCTCAACAGGACTGAAAAATAAATAAAACAAAAAAATCATCACATCTTACACACTGACTGGAGATTTCAGAGACTGGTTTCTCATCATTAATCATGTTAGGAATTTCTCCAGGTTCCAGGCCATTTTCTGCAATCTCAAGGTCACTGATCTCTTCCTCACTGGAATTGCTGATTGTGTCATCTCTTTCTGTACACTCAGGCTTCAAGGGATTATATTCCTGAGACTTCTGGCATAATACATTCTGTTTAGTCTCCTCTTGAGAGCCCTCTTCCATCTTCATGTCAGTGGAAATGGCAAAAGTTCCAGATATTTCTGCTGCTCCAGAAGAAGCCATATTGAGATCAACGTCACAACTTTCTTCTTTTTTTATATTATCGGTTCTAATGCTGGACACTGAACCTGTTGACCACAAATATGAACTTCAATGATGAAGATTAAAACCAGGTTATCTCCTGCATGACCCACTCATAAAAAAATAAAAAGCACTGGTATACAATGAACTACTAAAAGTATGCATATATGCGATTATTAATATTTGCATTTTTCATTTACTTTCTCTCTATTTTTTATCTTATCCCTAGTATTTGACACCTTTTATGCTTGTGCCATTAAATATTTTTCATAAAGGAATTTCTTGCAAAAGCTTTAAGCTATGTAATATAAGTATGAATGCTACACAGTCAGTGTTATGTGTATTCAATCAATGTGGTTATTTTACTTTATTGGTGTTCTTTTTCATCCTTCTATTCATCCCTTCTTACACGATACTGGCAGCATGTTCCTATTGGCATTATGTGGCACCGTGGCTACTTCATAATGTCACTTCTGGTGTGCCAAGGAGTACAGTATACACCGAATTGGATGACTCTGATGGCCTTAGAGGTATAAGGCCCTTTATCTCGCAGACCACCATTAACACACTTTAGCATGCTCTCGTCCTACTGCAATGTTCTTCTATCTGTTCTTCCAGCTTCCCACCTTTCTCTGCTCCAGTCTATACTAAATTCTTCTGACAGAATTCTCTCCCTCTCTCCCATGAAGGGACAGCCTTTCTCCCAATCTTTCTCTGTTCCTTGGCTCCCCATAAGAAAAAGAATCATTTACAGTGTACTCCTTTTGACATTTAAGGCATTTCACTCCATTGCCCCTGCCTATATTTCCTCACTAGTATGCACTGTACATTCCTCAATGTCTACTGCGCTACTCCCAAAGCAACCAGCTCTGCGTGCCACACACCAATACTGCCCTTTCTCGTCTTAAACGCACTTCTCTTTCTGCCTCATACATCTGGAATTCTGTACCCTTTTATCTTCACTAGAAACATTCCCTCCGCACTTTTAAAACCAAACTAAAATCCTACTGTATCCTTAATTAACTATTTATGCTTAGTATTTATATGTGTGGATATTGATCTGACACTACATGGCTATCAATTTGCAAATATATTGGAAATTTTTGCTGAATAATAGATGGTTACATGGTGAGTTTAATCCTTTAAAAATCTTTGGTACTTTTATGGTATATATAATTTTAATGGAGTGGTCTAATAAAGTACTACTTTTTAACATGTGAAGATCTAGGAGTGCATCTTTATCATTGACCTCTATATAGAAATGTATATATACATAACACACAATTTGTTTAGAAGAAGCACAAAGTAACAGAACAATGAGGACTGCAGATGCAGTGGTCGGTCAAAGAAATAAGTACAGCAAATGAAAGACACAACATGCTTACTTCCCTTCTAAATCAGAAGATCTCTGGCAGCGCCATCAGCTCAGAGCTGGTAGAAATAACTTAATACCCTAGTTCCACCCAGGTACAGTTGGTTACATAAGGAAAAGTGGACCTTTGATATGAACATGTAAAGCATTTAACTCAGACCTATATAAGGCTGGGGTACAGAAACTTGCTTCCCCATCACACTGCCTTAGCAATGCAACATCGCATACACAAGCTTGCCATCCTATTTTTCCATCCATCCATCAACTATTTGTTTTTTTCCCTGAAAGGTGCATTTTAAATTAACTAAATTAAAATGTACCCCTTTTTTTAAAAATAGATAACATTTTCTCTTTCTGGATAAAGGCAAATAATTGTCTGTTTTATAAACAACAAGAAACAAAGACTGATATTCCCAACTAATTTGTTTATGTAGACTGCCCAAAAGGGAACAATTCTCTGTATTTATACAAAAAGAGAAAGCAACCAAATGAAAGAATAAGGCACCATAACCAAAAACTACAGTAATACTGTACTTCGTAGCAAAAACAAAGTAAACTATACCAAATTCAAACATATTATCCAACCAGAATGCTGCACTTTATGGCAACAGAAATTTGGATCAGGCAATTTGCTTTCGTATCTAAAACACGTTTTTCAAATGTCTGAAATAACTCTTACTGTGGTGCACATTTTAAGAGGAAACAATATCTCTTTACAGATAAGTAATTGAACACCAGCCCTATATACCATTTCTTTACAGTTTACTATTTGACATGTATGGGCTCAGCACAATTACATTAATAAAATATATCAAGAGTATAATTTAGTCTTTATCTTACCTGGTTCCTGATGTACTACTTTATTGTTCATTATATACTCAGTTTTTTCATTCTTTACTAGCACAGATTTTTCTGTGGGTTTGTTATTGACCTTGAAGTCATCTGTAGCTTTAGTAGCTATGTTTTGTGCCCCAGTTACCATAGGTTTCTTGTCTTCCAGATTCTTAAGCTTCTTAGAATGAGATCTGGTATGCCGAAGGCTGAAATAGAAGATACTGTTGTCAGATTAGAAAGCCTGGTTTGGATAAGATAAAAAGTCTTCCAGTATAAACGTCTTACACCTTAATAAACTAGCACAAAACTGTCATTTTTTGTATGTGCGCTGATAGTGTTTAGAATTTATGTTACTGATTAGACACTGATTTTGCTAGTTTCTAATCCTCTATAAAAGTTCCTTAAGTTTTCAAATATTAAAGAAAATCACCTTTGGCAGGCTCCTATGCATAACAGCCTACTTTTTTTGAATGTAAGTAAATATAATTCTTGTAAGACTTTGCTTGTTAATTTAGAACTATATTAAAACATTTCACTGAGCTCATTAACTGTTTACACAGTGTTGTGGGCTTGATAGGGTAATGCAAAGTGATACCGTACTAATATATATTTCTACATATTGGAAGCTGTAAGGAACTCTCTCACTACTTTCTGCTCAATCCTTTTTTTTTCTTTTTTTTTTTTTTACACACTTGTTTCCCTCTTTCACAAGCATTCTGCTATAAATCTTTATAATTTCTCTCACCCCTTATTATTTTCCTCCTTTCAGCTTTTTTCAGTTTTCTGGACTGAAATATTTTATTCCTGAACCTTCCGTGTTATACAATTCTGACCTCTAGCTGACATTCACTTTGGTTCCAATTGTGATTTGTGCCTTGACATTGCCTGTCTGGTTGCCTTAACTCTCATGAGCTTCTAATTGCAGTTGTTGATCTGCTGCTGTACAGTTGTCTCATTTTTTTTTTACCAGACACCAGTATGCTTCTTGTCAGTTACCACTGATGTGGGGCTACCTTCATGTAAATGATAAGACTAAAGACTGGGGGGGGGGGTATTCATCAAAGTCCGAACTGTCATGTAAATGTCCGTATTCATATTTATTCGCGACTTCTCCAACTCCACTTATTCAACTCAATCTCTGCAATGTGACGAATTCGCGATCAATTCTGATACTTACTCCTGTCACGGACTTACGGAGCAATTCGCATCAATTTGCGTGAGCGTGTACAGATAATTCGGCTGTTCAGCATGTGACTGAGTCTGTCGAAGGGGCGGATTCTGCAGGGTGTACCGCTCCAAATTCACCTGTTTGCCTTTGCCACAAATCAGTTGCGAATTGAGGGGTTTGATGGCAGGGCTATATGTTGCGTAAGGAGACTATTCAATCAAAAGTAACAATGGCAACTGCGACTAAATTAGTCTACTACTAAACATGAACTAGGCACAAGGTGACATAAAAATAAGTATTTTTCATTTATTTACAGTTAGTGGGATATGATGAGACTGACTGTACTGCCCTTCACTGGAAGAATTCTCCTCACTACGTATGACTTCTCATCCTACTATTGTGTGACTGACAACGACCCACAACGCATGCAAGGGTGTTTGTCGCTCTCCGTTGCTTCATGAATAAGGAGATGTGAATTCGCCACTTACTAATCGTACTGACGTGAACAGACGCGGAGACTCTATATGCAAGGCAAATTCAGACTTTGATGAATAACCCCCTGGGAGTTTCTAAGATTCTGTACCATGCGGATAAGCAGTATCAACACCTAAAAACTAACCACATGTACTTAACACCCCAGCCATCTCATATTTAGAGGCTTATTAATGAAACTTCAAACAGTGGTGTAAAGGTCAGAATTAGTGTCCAATCTTTGTTTATTCATAAAACTGCAATGTAGTGAATTTGGGACCAGTTTGGACACTTATGAGTCGCAAAACCTACAAAGCTCTTTGCATCACTTTGCATATGTGCACAGGTAATATGTCTTACACATCAAGCATCAGAGTCTATCAAAGTAGTGAATTTGGCAAGGCATACTGTACTGGCAGGAGGTTGATGGCAGGACTTCTACTATCCATCTGACTATGCCATAGTATGCAAGAAACTGCATCTGATGTGATTCGCTTCTTCAATATTGGAATTTGCTGCTTAGTGAATAAGAAATAGAGAATTTGCATCCACTGGAATATAGCAACCCAAAGTGATGCAAATACACTTTGACAGTCACATTCTCACTTTGATGGAGCCCCTAAGTCTCAGAGTAGCTGATCAGAAATGACTGGTGTGCAGGTGGCATAATGCTATTTGCTGCTTCACTACAGTGCTGTTTATTCCATTTCTCTTGTCTGCCCCTGCCCAAGACATCATGAGTATAATACAAGTTATCCTAGGTCTCAAAGCAACACAGCAGGAAAGAAGGGAAGAGAGGACAGGCAGACAATTGCTAAGCTTATATATAATTAAAGTAATGCTGATGTAAAAGTACTCAATATTTCATTATTCTGATGTACTTTGTAATAATTATACAACCTAGCCTTACATAAACCCTATAATAATAATAATAATAACCTAAAGATATACACATCACATCTACCTTAAAGAGCAAAATTCCAGAGCAGAGTGATGTGGAAGTTACTCTTAATTACTGTATATGCAGCAGAGATGTCACCGAGACAAAGCCTTCTAAGAAAACAGTCCAGTACAAGAAAAGATCAGAAATTTGAAGACTGTCCCTTTAATTATGAGTAAGTACTTTATACATATGAGTATCTGGGGTTTTTGTTGTTAGATATAGGAAAAGTCTGAAAAAGAACCTGACCAACCTATCCCAAAAGAGTGGCGATTCTAAAATAGCATTTGAGAAATAAGCCCCAGGATCACATCAAATTCCACAAGCACAAAACGAAAGCTCTTTTACATCTCTCTCTTTTCTCCAATTCACTTTTCTTTGTTCTTCTACAGTTACAATGGATTTGCCAAAAAAGAGGTCTATGTTTAGATCAGTAATAACCCACACACCACACATTATACTAAAAGACCAGTTCCAGATATCATTAACAACCATTCCATATTTCATTTCACTAATTGGTTAAAATGAAACCATTCTCCATAAGAAAAATAAAATTTGATTAGGAATAAACACATTTTTAGGGAAATTAGACTATGGCTTAGCAAATTTGAGTATTACAATAAAATAACCCCCTAACTGCCATAAATACTCCCAATAGCCCCACACCACCCAGTGGTCCCAGATTGTCCCCCTCAACCCTAAAATTTCCCCTCCTATTGACTAAAAAAATCCAATATAACTGTCCCTTAGTCCACCAAACCTCCCCAGTAGCCCCACAATCCCCCCACGGTGGCCCCACAAATAACCATGTACCCCAGATTGCCCCATAGAGGCACCAATTGATTCGTAGAGCAGCATCCTGACCCGGCAACAACTCGAAATTACCCCACAGAGCCAAGTATTGCCCCGCTGGCCTGCATACTTCCCCGCTGGCCTGCATATTTCCCCGCTGACCCTCATATTGCCCCACAAAAGTGATAATTGCCCCATAGTGCTGCAAATAAGCCAGCAGAGCTACATATTTCCCTGCAAAGCAACTTATTGCCCCAAAGGGCCATGTATTACCCTGCAAAACCCCAGATTGCCACCACAGAGGTGCCAATTGACCCACAAAGCTGCACAATGCCTACAGGGCCATGTATTGCCCTGCAAAGCCCCAGATTGCTACCACAGATCCGCCAGTTGCCAAAAAAACTACACATTGCCCGCAGAGCCACAAAGCCCCAGGTCGCCCAGCAGAGGTGCCAATTGCCTTGCAAAGCCACAGATTGCCTGCAGAGCCACTGATTACTCCACAAAAGTATCAATTATCCCATAAAGCTGCAATTTCCCCATAAAGCTGCGTATTGCCACACGGTAGCACTGAGTGCCTCCAGAGCTGCATATTGTGCCACTGACCTGAACATTGCCCCACAAAGGTACAAATTACCCAGCAGAGAAGCACATTGTCCTGCAAAGCTTGTATTGCTCCACAAAGCCCCAGGTTGGCCCACAGATGTGCCGATTGCCCCAAAAAGCCACAGATTTCCCCACATAGGTGCTGATTTTCCTGCAGGGCCACTGATTTCCCCACATAGTATCCACTCATCCCTCAGAGATGCTGATTGCTGCACAGGGCCATGTCCCTCACTGCCCCTCATTGTCCTTTAGAGCCCCAAATTGCCCTGCAGAGCTGTCATTTTCCCACATTGCCCCTAACTGACCCACAGAGACATGCATTTTCCTCTACTATCCCTGATTGCCCCACATAGCATACTGTCCGAACTGCATTTTTATAGATTTTTCAGGAAGTAGGCAGAAACCAGTGACTTTGACAGGGGCTTGCGCCAAGAATTCTGTGTCCATGACAACAAGCCTGGTATGTCTAGATAGCTGAGGGAGTGTACTTTTAGGGAATATATACTTTGTGTGGAGTATTCAGGAGCTGCATTACTAAGATTTTTAGTGAAAATTACTTTTGCGCACTTGCTTCGCTTTGGAGTGTTTGACAACCGTACCTTTGTGCGCACATATATATTTATGTATAAGGGGTATCATTACATTCGGAAGACATTGCTCTTTCAATTTACCTTGGGTTTTTGTGTTTACATGTAGGTATTTGAAAAAAATACTGTGTTGAAGCTGCATTTTTATAATTTTTTTCATGAATCCAGTGAGTTTTACAAAGATTTGCATCCACAAAACTGCTGTACAAGAACAAGCCTGGTACGCATAAATAGCTGAAGGTGTGTACTTTTAGGGGATGTATACTTTGTGGGGGTATTCATGAGGTAAATGGCAGTTTATCCTGAAAAACTGCAAGGTGGGCACTTGGGCTACAGCACTCTGATTTGTAGTTGAAATTACCCTTGTGCACTTGCTTCGCTTTGGAGTGTTAGGCAACCGTATCTTTGCACGCACCTACGTACATTGCATATTGTTGCACTCAGGAGAACTTGCTCTTTCAGATTTACCATGGTTTGTGGGGTTTTCCTGCAG
>WMED01029253.1:0-10298 GCA_019650415.1 Pipa parva
TATGTGGTAACAATAAAAAGGACTTTTATTACGTTTTTGGAGTGCCGGGATTTTTTCTACTTTTGTTACACAAGGTCCGCGTTTTCTCAGAGCACCCATCATTGACTGATTTTGCAACACGGAGATTGAGGCAGATAAGCTCCAGCAGGCAAGTACTGCTTATTTCTAACTTTTGGTGGAGGTCAGGGACATTGTAGATCTTGCACTTCATTGTGGATTAGATATTGCATTAAGTGACTTCAAAATAGACTCTAAAGAGATCCCCAGAGACAAGAAATTAAATCCTGTTAATATATTTCAGGAAATAACCAGGACAGATCAGTTTAATTCTCTGATCCCATTATGAGAAATGATGAGCCTGACATAAATATCTTCATCAACACACATACATTCTATTTTATTAGAGGTAACAGCTAGATCTTCCAAATGAAATTTTCTGTATTCTACAGTAATGAAATCTATTAAATCACAGCTGATCTGCACATTTATATGTCACTTTTGTTTATTATAGCAATAGACAACTTAAATTCTAATGAAAAAAAAAAGTACTGAATGTTGAAATGAGCATGACTTCAAATCCTAAGACCTGCCAGCGTTGATGTCTGAGAAATTAATGCAAGCAGTGCTGCAGCTTTAAGAACACTCCACACGAACCTCATGCAGTGGCCCACACAGAAATCAGAGAAGGTGAGTGATATATGAGAGTCCTGTGCACTGGGAAAGGAGTGAATTAAAGCTGGCATGAGGGAGGAGAAGTAGGATAAGAGAGGAAAGGGTGGGAGGCGGTGGTATCTGGAGAGGACACTTATTTGGCATGGTCAGTGGAAAATAAAAAAAGTGCACAGAATGAAAAAAAAAACTCTTTAAGAGCAATCAATGGGCAACTGCCAACAAAAAGTAATTTGTATTACGGAGATGAGAGAAAGAGAGCAAGACAGAGAAGGAGGCTTGAGGATAAGAAAGAAGTCAAGTGATCTAGAAGAGGAAGCACTGGACCTTTGAATTAAACACATACCATTGATTTGCATGTGCAGATTTGTACAGTATAAGCTTTTTTTTATTAAATGTATTCCTGAATCTAGCTGTTACAGAATGAATATGAAATGAATGTTTGTTAAATAATCATATTATGACATACTGTATATATATATATATGCAATTTGCTGGAAATATGTATTTTTTTCACCAATAAGACTATTGGGCATTCTTTAACACTTTCCTCTCTGATAGACAACTTTTAACCACTCCAGTGATGATGTGTTAACCTTTACAGGCTAGCAGCAATAGTATAGATTAGCTTTGCAGCATGAGTTTGATCTGCTGTTGGAATATTTGTTAACTAATGATGTTGTCTTGTCTTCTCTGTACAGTATTTATGGTGTTTATTACTAATGCTGTGTAATTCTTTGTAATGTAAGCACACACAACTTGCTGGAAATATATTTTCTCATTAGCAGTGCTCTTGGTATATATTTTAACAATTTTCTCTGTGCTCCAGTGATACAAACTTCAAGGCCAGTAGCCATTTTATTGGTTTTTTTACAGTTTTTACTGTTTTACAGTTAGAATAATGTGCTTTACTCTATGTGGTATATTTATCAAACTAGGTCAGGTTAAAAAAATGCACTAAGAGCTGAAAAAATATTGGACTAGATTTTGTCCAACCTTTAATATTTTGTACCCTTTTATTTTTCCTGTTATTATTTAAAATGGTTTGAGGTTAACTGTATTTGTGTAAAGTGTATCTCGTTGGTTAAAACTAGAGGAGAAAAAAAGTATTGCAACATTCTTCCATTTCTGTTAATTCCAGGGTTTGAACCAGGTACTTTATTCTTTCAGTGTAAGGGTTCTTTCACAGTGCTATCTTGGCTGTGGAGCTCTAATACAGTGTGTGGCTATGAACTGTCTCTCAGGCAAGTCCTGAACTCTGTTTCCAGCTGCAGTCATTCTGCTCAGGTGCAAATTATCAGTCAGTTCCTAGGTCTTTATAAGCTGCATCACTTCCTGCTATCTTTACCCAAGCTAGTTCCTCCTTTTATAGTCAATGTCAAAGGCACGTTTCCTGTTTGATTTTCCGTGTACTAACTCCAGCCTGACTATTGATTTTCATTCTTCTGCTGCCAACCAACTTATTTACAAATTCCTACATTCACAAATTGCAATGCTTCAAACTCCTAAGCTCACAAAACTTCCAAAAGGTATTGAATGAAAAGGCCATTTTATTATAGCTTTGGTGAGAAAAGACACAACAGTGGTGTTGTTGAAGAGAAAAAGATACTAAGATATAGTGATGTCACATTGCCTGCTGTGGCATATAATTTTCTTGGCAATTTATGCAATATTCATGAGTATGAATAGATTTAATCATATTCCGGCATCATTTCACTAAACTGAACCAGTCTAATGTAATAAAGCTAACAATTTGAAAGGGCAAAGTGAGAGGATTCATGAAGAGTTTACACTCCAAATTCTGCAATCAAGGATTTGTATTTTAGATCAAAATGAAGTTGGTTAAACTACACAATAATCATAGGGATGTCATGTCGCATATATTGCGGCCATGCCTTGGGAAATGGTGAGAGATTCCAACAAACATCATAGGCTACTATACAATAATGTCACAGTTGTTAAACTGGTGGAAAATAACACCACCTGTGCAAAATTCCACCTACAGCTGTAACATTAAGCATAACCAAGTGAGTCTACATGAGAAAGATGGTTGATGTACTGTATAACACAAATTATAAATGCGCAAGCTAGACATATTCAGGGGAATTCATTAACAGAGGCAATCATACAGAGGTCTAGTAGCCCTTAGCAGTCAGCATTCTCTGGTATAAGGAAGCAAGATTGATAAAAGACATATTCTGATTGGTTGCTATATGTTTCTAGAACTCTGGAAAGTTTGCCCTGTTGATGAATTCCTCAGATTGTCCCGCCCTAAAGCCATGGAAAATTCCTGTACCACAACTTGAAGAATATCCTATGTGGTTGCGGTGTAGGAACATGAAGCAGTAGAAAAATATACACCCAGTTTTGTTTATTCACTTAATCACAAGACATTACATCCTTTGTTGAAAACATAATGTTGGCAAAGTGACTATTAGTGGTGAAATCACATGGCTATGGAACATTTGAAGGTGTCAAAAAAAGTCATATTTAAATGTTTAATATGACAGTTAATTTTATCAAAAATGGCAGATTGCACAAACAAAATTTCCGATAAACTCATATCTGGGCCTAACTAGGGAATCAGTGATAGAAGCAGCTGTTGTGGTAGAATTATTTGTTTATGAAGGGACATTTTGACCCTGAACTCTAAACCATACCAGAACTGTCTCATATTGACACTTTGGGGGTTGATCCAAGTCATTGTTTCCTTGTGTTTCCAGATGCTTAATGACACCGTATTTGCATTTCCATTGTAGTAAGAATAACACCAAAAAAAAAAAATATAAAACTGATTCAAAGACTATTGCTGACATAAAACTGTGAAAAAGACTTATTATAATTTTGCATGGGCCAAAGCTTGAAAGTGTCCAAAAGTTCTTGTAATAACTATTTTGGCATCTGCAACTGGTCCATTTTTCAATCCTTCTTTCTTCTTGATCAAAGACTGTCTGTAGCTCAAATGACTTCTGGATGTGAAGTTCAGGCATGTACAATAGTTACAAAGGTTTAAACTTGCCGTGCACAATGAAGATCCTCTAAATTGTTTCCATACGAAGATAGATTAACATTTAACTAATCTCTTTGTTTTTTTACCAAAATTTTAAGACACTGAGCAAGTAATCGTCATGAACTTTACAATTCACTTCCATGTCTCTTTGCTTTTCATTTTAAGATCATATGTATAAAATTCCCCTGATGGCTTGTTGGCTTCCTCATGAAGATAACTTATCGGGGGGGGGGGAGGTTTTTACACATGTAGCTGAATGTATTGCATCATTTTCTAAGGTTACCTTAGGTAAGAGAAAAAGAGAGAGGAGTGTGGATAGAATTAAAAATAAACTCCCACACTGACTGTCTGAGTCACTAAATGTCATATATTTTCCTATTTGGACCACTATACCTGTAGAAGATAATGACTCATTTAGAGATGACTAGTAAACAGCATTGCTTTCTAACTGCAAATGACATCATCGGATCTAATAAATCATAGCCGCTTGTTGGACATAGAACTATGTAAACACAAGTATTAAAGGATTAAATGAACAAAAATACTAAAAGAAAAGGAAAAAAAGAAAAATATGAACATTTCTGATTTAAAATAATAAACACATGCCTTTATGGCAAGGCGGAAACAGAATTGCCTAGGTAACTATAGTGATCACAAACATAGACCTCTCAACCAGTAATGCTAGGGTAAATCAGCCCATTTATGTAACAAATTTAATTACATATTACTGTGGAATCAATTTTTCTACAGCAGAGTAAAAAGAAAAAAATCTAAATTTTCACTTCATAGATTAAATTCAATTAAATCTTGAGATCTTGAAATATCTGGTGCATCAGGTTCATTTGAATGCCATTCCCTTCAACTATAATGTAGGAAGCAAAATTGACAATCCAGAATAAGCTGGTTCAGGAGAGGTAAATACCAGGATCAATCCTAACTTCTTGCAGGTGCAGGGCTTACAAAGCTTCATCAGACAAGTGTTAAATTACCCTAAACAATGGAAAATCTTTCAAGCAAACAATGGTTAAGGATCGGGTACAATATCCCATATCATACATAACTAGCAAAGCCTATCAGTCTATATAAGGTACCTGCAATCACCAACAGTATATACAGCTTATATAGACTTTTCTATCCCCATACCTTGGTCAGAAAGTTATATAGACCTTTTTTTTTTGTTTGAGTTCTATTTAAGAATCACCACTAGTATTAACTACCTTTAGTTCTCCTTAAATAACAACATAATGTTAACAGGGACTCTGCTGTAAGCCCCCGATTTGGCATTTTCATTTGGTGTAGCCTACTCAACATAGTCATGCTAGTGAATCCACCTAAATACTCAAATTTTTGTCACATTTGCAGCAAGTCACACAATGATGGGTAAATATGAGGTTGGCGCAGTGTTTTGAACTGTGAGAAGATTTTCCACATCACAAAAAAATAAAACAGTGTTTGTTATATGTGCGAAGTTGAAGAAGTTGCAGTGAATTCAAGTATGTTTGCACTGACAATATGCCCCTCCATCCTTTCTGTAACTACCAGTTACATCCTTTTTTGGATACCTGTGGACTGCAGAGGGGTTGCAGTGGAGGGGCTAGGCCCTCTGGTGACTCCAAGCACTAGGACCTTCTCAACTCTGACTTCCAACAGGGGAGCTTAACTACCCTTCCTTTTACAGCCTCAGTCATGCTTTCAAATTGATCCAATGCATTTTTGACAGGGGCCTTTATAGCTAGTGAGAATGACTCAAAAAACTCACATATGCCTCCAAGACTGAACAGCTCACCTGCTGGAGGAATGTGTTTGTTTTCATCTAAATCAATCAGACAATTGGAGTTTGTAAAGGTGAAACTTTGTTGTCATGCTACAACCTTCATGAGCATATCTTTAGGGGTTGCAGTGGTCACAATGATGACTGGGTCAAACAGCCCGGGGGCCTAGACCCTTGACTACAACCACTGCGACCCTTTTGCAGCCCACAGCTCCAGCGCCTTGAACCAGCTCAGAATTAAGTAATTTAACTTTTTTGGTCTGAGGTGGGGTGGGAGGGGGTGATGCTGTGGAATGGAGGAGGGTGGGTACATTTAACTCTGCTACAGTCTTTCCTACTATGTAACATCCACTCTGTAAGGTTCTGATTCTACTGACTTCATGTTTTGATACAAATAAAATGCAGTAAAATAAGAAAAGCTAAGAAGAGTAGTAGTGTACGCAGTATGAGGATCATCTAGATAACAAATAGCTTTGAAATTAAAGTCAAATGGTCAGATTGTCTGATATATTTTATGGGTAAAACACATTCCAGTTAAACAGAAATAATTTATTTCTCCTTAAAACATTCAATGTGGGACCAGATGAACTGATTTTTTTTGCCAGTATTATGACCACTGAAGGCAGGATTTTTTGCATTCTTTCTGATATTTTTAAACTAATTTCTTTGATTTAATTTCATAAAATCCTGGCAGGGAGAACACATATGGATGTTTTCTCTGATCCTATTCTGCAATTTATCATTTATGAAAATGTTTTAAAATACATAGCATTTATTATAGGCAATTGTACCAGGTACATCATTGTATAAGATGTTAGAAAATTGATAATATTCAATTTAAAATTGTATCATTTTAAAGAAATTGTCTATCTCTGTTACATTTTTTAGTGTGTACTGTTAAGCCTTTTGGTAGGAAAGAAAGTAATTTATTACACATACTAAATTTCCACTCTTATTATCCTGATAAAGACTTAACCAGAACGTCCTGGAGGAACACTCAAGATGCTTGATAAGTAAACAAGACATTTGTTTTCACATATCTAATACTCCTTCATTTCAGATGTAGTTAATTTAAGTATTTCAAAACATAAACCTACTTTGTAGACTTTGTAATGGGACTTCTCCCACTACAAAATCCATCTCCTTTACACAATTTATTCCATTTACTCTGAAATGGTTTGCCTATATTTTAGGTGCTTATTTATCGATGTGCAAATTCAACAGATGTAGTGAATTTATGAATTATCACTAAATAACATATTTACTGAGCAAAGAAGCAAACTGCATCAGACACTATTTAATATGTATTGCAGCATAGTCAGTTGAATAGTATAGGACACGTAGTGATACACATTCAACCAAGTATTCATAATTATCTATTCTACAGGTCCCAATTTGCCAGTTTGACTTTTCCAGATCAAATTGGCGAGTTAGGGTGTTGGTAGCATAGCACGACTGTTTATTTAATAGTGACAATAAAGACTGTGACCAAGTGATAAAATGAACTGGGGATATGGTGACATAGAAAGGGATGTATTATTCACTTAATATAGTTAATGGGACATTGTAAGTATGACATCACTGCACATCACTGGTTGAAGTCGCATCAGCACCTGTGTCTGTTTGATTGACTACACTGCACTGCAAAGAAATCATACCTAAAGCCAATCTCTTATTCAGTAAGGAAATCCACTACTTAGTGAATAAGTAGTAGCAAATTTGTGACTGGAGCCTAGTGACCCGAATATACTACAACATTCAAATTCACACTTTAGTAAATAAGCCCCAATTCTTGCTCAGGCTTTATATAGTGACAGACTCATACTACCCTTTCTTGGTCATATATTCTTTTCAATACGTATAATATATTACATTTGACATTTTCTTTTGTTACACTGTTTGTTGCTGCTCAGTCTACTATCTGCAAGCATGTGTTCTTTAATGGTGATTCCCCTATTATAGTCCTATTAATGGTTTAAATTTCATAACTTTGATTTATCCATACTCAATTTTATCTGCTACTTAGATGTTCAAGCTGCCAATGTGACCACCACACCCCCTTTCAATAATAACACCATGATCTTTTTTTTTTGCCTTGTTTTGTTAGTACCTTTTGGGGCTTTTCGGACATAATATGGCCAAGTGTTGTACTAAGAACACATTTATATTTTTTCAACCCAAACTATGGCTGAATATCATTATGTAACAGTAATCCGTTTATGCAACAATATATATGGTGCTGTATCAAAAGCCCTACCAAAAATGGTTAAAACCACATTGACTATTATTAATATACCTCCTCAAAACATCTGTCCGAATAAAATCTCTTCAAAAATCTTTAAATAAATGCCCATCACAACTGTCATATTTGCACAGTTTGATTTCATTTTCTAGACTCTGACCTTTTTTTTTCCTTTTTTTTTTTAAATAACTGTAAATAAATACATCTGCTTTCCACCATTCTTCTGGCACAATGCTAGACACTAAAGAGTCTGAGAAGAGTATGAATCTTGCTAAAATACCACAAAGGCAAACAAGGATGCCAGATGTATAGGAGAAGAAGCTGGAGTTCAGACAAAGAGATAGCATCAGCCATGTATGTCATTCAGTGTAGTTAAGGTACTTATGATGGCCACTTGTTACTAGGAATTGCAAGACTGAAAACATGACATTGTGAAACTGCCTTTTGATGAAATCTCAGTTTTAAATTTTCAGTTCCTTTTTAGTTGTCTTCTCTGTCCAATGTGTGGATGTTACTGTCCAAAGTGTATTTGTCCTTCATATAAAAATACATGTTAGAATCTTGTCAAAAAAGTTTAGTTCTCCTAAGCTAAGCCAAATATTTATTAAGTGGTTGCATTAACTGCTGTAAGTCTAGCCATCAGAAAGAACAAATGTTGTACATTTTCTTGCATGAGTTGTTTATGTTGTTGGTCTATTATACAGGAAAGTGTAGCAAATCAGCCTACTCAAGGTCACGCTAGTAAGCAATACCACTTACCTCAACCAGAATGATGTATATTTGCCACACTTACTGTACTGCACCTTATTCTTATCTTTTTCTTAAACTCGAATCAGGTGTTCAGCTCACAAAGATGTGGACACTATGATAGACTAGAAAAAGAATAAAGGAGATGATGGAGATAGCTTATGATCCACCTTTTTACACAAATATAATTTAATTTATTCAGTAATTAGGATCAGTGTACACAATTGAAAAATGAACTTTCACAAGTAAAAAAATCCTTCGAGGAAAAATGAAATATAAATGTATGATACATATAGATAACCTCACTCCAAATGGACAACTGGACTTAGGAGTATATGCCAACTGTGAAAACATATGTTTGCCCTTCTGTTCTGCTAATTGATTTACTTGTAATAAGCTTAATTCACTTAAGGACATTAGAAGTATTTACTTTTCAGTCATTAAATGTTGATAAAATATATTTTCTTTTAATCTAGCCACTTCTCTAGAGGCAGATAGGTGTCTAATGACTTTCATTTAAATAGGCCAGTCTTTGAATTTTTTTTTCCATGTTTGTTGGATTGTCTATTTGACTAAACTATGAGAAACAGGCACTAGTGAGTTCTCACATACACAGGAATAAGATATTCATAACATGCAGAAGAATCCTGTTTGATTTTTACATACAGATACATTTCCTCAATCTTAATCTCAGTGGTCTACTTTCTGGCTAGTTCATCTAACTCTTGCTGGAGTGGTTTTCTAAACATACTTGTACTCTTGTGTGAAAACAGAATTCTCATATTGTAGCCTGGTTCTGCAATTGTGAAGATGTGGCATCTATAAAGCGGGGGGGGCCTCAGATACATCATTATTCCTTTCCTATTTCTTATTTTCTGCTTCTCACTTTGCAGACAGAATACCATGCATATCTATGTTAATGAAAAGCATATAAAGAATGTGATTTATACTAGAATCATGATCTTGTTGATTGTTTAGTTTCTGTATAAAGGGTATGTCTGGTCACCTTCCTTCATATTTACTGCCATATATGATTTTTTTTTCCTATGAAACACCATCAATAGTCTTATATGTCTCAACTACTTGGAAAGAAAGCACAGCCAACATTTCCTGAGTATTGGAATGCCCCAAACAACTCGTTAATATTCCATGTTCCTCTGGGCAGTTAGCATCTATAGCTAGAAAGGGTGATACATTGCATTGCATAACTCTAGTGCCAAGCTCTTAAATGGGAAAAAAAATTCATCCTGTGGAATCCCCAGGCTTTAAAATAGTCCTTATAATATATACTCTTGTTTCAGGAGATAAAACTACATAAGCAGACATGTTTGATTAAACCATTTGTTATGCCTTGCACAGCAGTCATGTGTTAGAAGTAAAAATTGATAAGCACACCTATGAACTAAATTATTTTCCAGTGCGGAAGTAGTTATTTAACTCAGAGTGGGGTAGTGAATGATTTGCTTTTGCCACAATAAAAAATGTTTAATGGTTTAATAATATATGCTTAGGTTAAACTGTGTATATTTAAATAGAAAGATGGCATTTTGAGCACATAGTTCATCAACCATTCTATGATCTCTTCTTAAACATGTCTTCCATTTCAACATGTTTTCTTAGAGATGGCAGAATGTGACCTCTACATTTATATTTTGAAAAAGAAAATAGCATAAGAAATACTGTACATTTACATGCACAGGTACCCAAATGAAAACCGATATGTATCTGTCTACAAGCCCAATGCTCTGGTTGCAATGCCCTGCTTACTACCAGTAGCTAATGAAAACACCCTTCAGGTGGTATTTCAGGATTCTTCCTCTGGAACAGCAATTTAATAATCCTTATACAGGACGGCTGGT
>WMED01029254.1:0-10298 GCA_019650415.1 Pipa parva
TCAACATTGCAGGAAAATAGGCTGAACTCGATGGACTTGTGTCTTTTTTCAGCCTTATAATCTATGTTACTATGTTAATACTACAGTAATATAAAATAATATAAAAGGTCACTGTAAACCGTAAGGAATAATAAAAAAAAAAAAAGTCTTCAGAAAATTATTTATTTAGCATTGACTAGAAAAATGTACTAATATATAAATGGCATAATTTTACTTTTTTTACCATATGGGAAAGGCAGCTACAAGTCTTTGTAATCTTTGATCTATTAAGTCAGGTACTAACAAATGAATACTTTGCATTTGTTCATCTCAAATACCTTGAAAGGACCATGTAAGGGGGTAATTCAGCATAGTGCGAAGTAACCTCCGGATCCTTCGCATCACTTCGCAGAGGCTGTTATGCTCTCGCTGATGTCCTGCGCGCGGACATCAGCGAACGCTTTAAAGGGATTCCAGTCTCAGCGAAGCTCTACTCAAGACGCCTTGCGAGACTGGAAATCCCTTTATAGTGTTCGCTGATGTCCGCGTGCAGGATATCAGCGAGCGCATAACAGGCTATGCGTACTGAAGCGAAGGATCCGTAGGTTACTTCGCACTATGCTGAATCTTAGTCACAAAGGCATCTCTAAGCTGCAAATCTGTTTATTTTAGGCAATGGGAAGACTTTGGATTTGGTAAAGAGTATGGTGGTTGTATCTGTACCATGGAATAAGACTGTAAAGCAGCCCATGTATGATAAACTGCAATAAACATGACAGACTTGGTCTACAGGCATACTGTTGGTCACAGAGAACGTCTCATCACCCACTCCTTATTAGTATCAGTGGAATTAACTCATTCGGGAGGGTCTGTCGAGGTAAAATCCACAGTAAAAGTGGCGCACTCTATTGTAGGATCTATTGTAATGAACTACGCCTCCATTTATCGCCACACAGCTTTCTGCACCCTATCAGAGCCAAGGTGATACCAGCTACCATGTATAGTAATAAACTGGTAAACAAGCCCCTGTATACAGAATAATCAGGATTTCAGGAATGTAACTTGTACTGGAAGACATTGGAATGGCCTCTTCCCTTGGAGAAGATGCCCCTGGTGCTGTTTATTCAGACCTGCTCCACACAGGAAGATCTTTTTTATAAATAAAGGGGGCTGGAGAGGAGAAAGGGACAATGTGACCCTGTCACCAAACCCTGACAGTTACCCAGTATGCATCTGAGCTTTTGTGTGTAGCAACATCCCTCAGATAGGAAAAAAAAACTACATTTCCCGGAATGCTCCAGTTTCAGTCCATCACATGATACGACTAGAGCCAATCAGCGCAGTGCTTCGACTGAACTGCGGCTAGGAGGAAGTCCTTTATTGCCTATGTCTAAAATGAAGCTTTACTGAGGTAAGGGCAGGTTAGAACAGCCAGGTACAGCCCCGTGCCCGGTGTGTGAGCGTGTAGCTGCCATGGGGTTACACTGTACATCACCCTGCTCTCCTTTTATTATTCTCAGAATACAGTACTTGTTCTTTTCATGGAAACATAACCCCAGAGGCAGCAGTGGTGGGAGGGGGCTCCCTGTCATTGCCTGGGGGGGGGAGAGACCTTACAATATTACCTGCTCCTGATAATCAGCATGGCTGGACTAGAAATTGTCTTTCTACCCAGAATGCTCTGTGTTAGTTTTGTGGCACAGCCAGTTTTCCCCTGGTCTGTGGGGGTCCGGCCAATAGTAACACACCTGTGACTACAGTAATCTACCGGGGACCTTCTGTAGATTCCAGTTTACTGTCCCATTAGTTCATTGTTTCATGCACAGCACTGCGCTTGGAGCGCTAATGTAATTGTAATGGACTGTCTTACCAAATGAGTGTATGCCTGGCTATAGAACAGCTGCATTCAGACTGAATGACAGTACTGTTTAGATAAAAGATGTCCAGTTTCTTCCCAAATGATGAATTACAGACTGGCGTACATTGGGCTCTCCCTTTAATCAGTGACATTTGATGATGTGTAACTGAGTAAACTGCAATACAATAGTCAGAGCATGTTAAATTAAAATGTAAGTTATTGGAGCAGACATAGACCAAACGCTGGTTTGTAACTTAATAAAATCAATGTTTGTGAATTTATGGTTGTAACTACGGTAGTTGGTGTCTGGACTGATGTCATGAAAAAAATGTGCACTGGTTGTGTACCATCCCGACAAGTGTTAGACTAAGACATCTTGGGCCCTCCGGAGAAGCTGATTACAAGGGTCTGGAGGCTACTAGTAAACGTCATGTACACCAGAGCTGTCATAATAAATTATCAGTTTTGCATGGCATTACAGAAGAGCCAACGTCCCAAGTATTAGTGTAAAAAAATATAGCTAAAGACCTCTAAATATTAAAGAGATGTTTTTTGGCTCCAAGCCTGGACCCCTCAATACTGGGTCCCACTGAAACATGAAAACAATTCACAGGTCTACCCTGCACAATCTGGAGGGATGTTTAAATGGGTTAAAGGTATGTATAATTCTTTTGGGTTAATGTTGCTGGAAATAATGCACAACAGGAATATTTAATTAATTGCAGAGGGAACTTAAAGGTCCATCACTTTCACGAGGATCTAATGGGAATCCGGGAGAAAGCATCTGGCACAGAAATGGGAAACATGGAGAAGAATGAGAAGAATGAATTAATCTTGAATCTCACCCTGGAGATTATCCATCTTCTAACTGGAGAGGTGAGGGATTTATAGGGAAACCAACATTTTGATTATATGTATGACTATTTTTTAAGACATTGGCATATGAGAGATCTTGTGGTCTAGTTGTGCTTACAGGGATATATCAAACGTGCATTAAAAGATAAAATAAATCTGTAGAGATTCAGCACAAATGATAGTTTTACACTGTTATTTGTGATACCAGGACGCTGCTGTGTGTACTACTTCTGTTTACTAAATATAAATCTGAGATTTTATTGGGGAAAATCACCAGGTACCAGAAATCCTGCAATTTCCTGTGCAGTTTTAAAATGATATTTTGGATAATTTTATAGTTCACATCCTTTGCCATAAAGTGAGGTAGGGATGGTGTGTATTGTTTGTTGATGATGAGGTTTATATAAATAAATTTTGTTTTTGTATGCTTTTTTTTTTTCTACTTTAGAAAAATTTAATATCCTGTTTGTAAGAAAGATTTTATGCAGAGATAATCTCTTTCCCTTTCAACATGTAGGAGTATATTGTTATGAAGAAGTTTGGCAATGAAACAAGTACATCTCAATTTGTTGTCCCGAAAAAAAATGACAAGAAGATCCTGGAACTCATCTCCAACATCATCCACCTGCTGACTGGAGAGGTGGGTGCTGGAGAATGTGTTATTGTTTAGTAACAGTGTATGATAATCCGTTTCTCTGTCTGGGGGATGACTGTATTACTTGGGGTTATTGTTTTCTGTTTCTTGAAGGAATGGGAATATATAAAAAGAAACAAAGGTATTTACAGGGAAGTGGCAAAGGAGAAAACAAAACAGCTGTGCTCCAGGGGTGAGTAATATTTGCAATTGCAGAAATGATAAAAACCTTAGTTTTAATTACATTATTATTTAATTTAGCAGCACAAGAGTAAGTTGCTATTGGTCAATGTTATAGTCAAAAGATGCTAGCATATAGGCAAATTCTGAAATGAATGCTGGATCTTTAAATAATCTCAAAGTACTTTCCCAAGAGGCAAGTTATGGACTCCAGGTGCCCTGATTCTTATTCTAGAAAAACTCAGTTTAACCTGCTATAAGTACAGTGTTGCTGCGATACTGCAACTGTCTCAAGACTCAGGGCTTGTGAAACTATGACAAAGTTTAGGTTGTACTTTAAAGTGCATCTGTCACCCTGCCTGTTGCATGACCCATTTCCAGTGTCTGAGCTTACTGCTGTATAACCAGTACTCTGACCACAAAGTAATAGTGATTCTTGCCAAATTTTCCTTCAGTTGAATCTTCTGAATCAGAATCTTGATGGAGTCTGATATCATATCACCATCAGTATTTATTTATATTGTTCTGATTACCCATATTGCCATTTGAGCACACTGTAAACAGAGCAGCACATCATTTAGTTTCTTCATTCAGAACTAATTGCTTTACATTAAAAAAAGATAAAATGCTACCATTCTGCAGTTTAAGGCATACAATAACATAGGTAACTTCATACATACTGTATTGAATATTTACATCCGTTTAAAAAAAAGGTCTCCATTTTGGCTGTGTTGGCTTTCACCTTGTCTCAACTGCCTTTTTCTCTGCTGAGCATTTTAGAGTGGTATTTAGCCATATGTAACCCTAGGCTAGGGTGATCAGCCATCAATTTCTGATGATTTCCAGTTAAATCACAAAAGCATTTAGGGAGGGAACAACCATTGGTAGCAGATTGCTTCAAAAGGGAACTACGGCTTGTTTCTCCTAGGGCTGATTCTTAAGGGGGAAAGGGGAAATCCTTGCCAATTGTTTTATTTCATGCTTCAACACTCCCTCCTGCTCTCACTAACTTGCTGCTTTCTTCTGCTCATGTAAAGCACTGTGATCCTCTTCATTTCCTGTTTCGGCAGTTTTTACAGCAGAAAACTGCTACTGTGATGGCTCAATTTGCCGAAACACACAAGAAGTTAAAAAAAAATTGCAGAGCTTGTCGAGATCAGAGAAGCTTGTGAGAGTAGGAGGCAACTTTGGAGCATAAAAGACCAATTGGTAAGGAACGAGGAAAGAGCTGTACTTCTCATTTAAAGCTCTATTGCTCAGCAGAGAAAAAGGTACATTTTAAAGCAAATATAGACAAAATACTTATAAATAAATTGCCAGTATATTACAGGTTTCTTACAGAGTGCAAAGATTCAAAGTTAATAATTAAATTTTCACTTTAACATGCCTATATAAATTGCATATACAGTATTTCAGGTAAAAGGATCTGTGGCAAAAATACACTAAACTGACTTTGTATGCTTTTATATTTGTTAGAGTGTGACAATGAAGATACGGGTAACATTACAGCTAACCAGGAAACAACATCCTATTGTAATAAAGAAGCAAATAAAATTGTGGATGTGGAGATAGATTTCTGTGCAGATGGAAATCTCCCAAACACTAAAATATCTCCAACTGAACAGCATTCATCAGCAAATGCTATTAAAATGGAACTGGCTTCATTTGAAGGAGTAAACCAGTCAAAGTATAGCATTAATCCACTTCCAGAACAGATACAGGGGACAGAAACATCTTCTATTATTATGGGTATCAGCCTGAAGAACAGTTTCCCAACTAATTATATGTCAAATCGTATTAAAAAGGAGCCAGCTTTGTGTGAAAGAAGAATCCGTTCAGAATGCAGCATTAATAAACTTGCAGAAAAGATACAGAGAACAAATAAGACAGCTGCTGTCAAGGGATACAGCTTAAATGACAGCTGGTCAACTAATTATATCACCAGTGGCATTAAAAAGGAGGTGGCTTCCTGTGAAGAAGCAAACCAATCAAATTTAAGCAAAAATACACTAACAAAACAGGCAGAGGGAACATATAAATCCACTCCTATCACAGGGGGTAACCTAAATAACAACTTGTCCACTAATTACAAAACAAATGGTATTAAAGAGGAAGCTTCTTCATGGGAAGAAGGAACCCATTCAGATTACAGAATTATTACAATTACAGAACAGATACAGGAGACAGAGATGTCTAATGCACTAGGAGGATGCAGCCTAAACAATGGCTTATCTGGAATTGAAAATGATTTAAACTTTAATGGACCTACGTCTCTTCAAACAACCCATGGCCTACAGGTAATGTATAATTGTGACTGGCAACAACTTTTTAGTAGAAATGAAGATGTTGTTAGACATCTCCAAATCCACCCAGGAGAGAAACCATTTTCTTGTTCTGAATGTGGAAAATGTTTTAAACGTTTCTCTCACCTTACAAGACATCACCAGACTCACACAGGAGAGAAACCATTTTCTTGTCCTGAATGTGGGAAGTGTTTTACTTGCCGTTCAAGTCTTAATTCACATCAGATGATACACACAGGTGAGAAACCATTTTCGTGTTCTGACTGTGGAAAGTTGTTTACGCAAAGATCAAGCCTTATTGAACATCAGAGAATTCATACAGGAGAGAAACCATTTGCTTGCTCTGAATGTGGGAAATGTTTTAAACGTCGCTCTCACCTTAAAAGGCATCAGCAGAGTCACACAGGAGAGAGACCATTCACTTGTTCTGAATGTGGGAAATGTTTTGGTCAACGCTCAACACTTCATTTCCATCAAAATATACACACAGGAGAGAAACCATTTTGTTGTACTGACTGTGGAAAATGTTTCACACAACGCTCAAGCCTTATAGTACATCGTAAAATTCACACAGGTGAGAAGCCATTTTCTTGTTCTGAATGTGGGAAATGTTTCATACAACGCTCAAGCCTAATTGTACATCAGAAAATTCACTCAAGAAGAAAACCATATTCCTGTTCTGAATGTGGGTTGTGCTTTTCTAAAATCTCACATCTTATCGTGCATTTCAGAGGTCACACAGGAGAGAATGTTTTATTTTAAATGTGAAAAAGCTTTTTTCTTGAGTTCACACATCACCAGAGGAACCCTTATTCCCTGGAATACTGCACACTGTAATTTCTCAACCTATGCAATAATTCATATACATAATAATAGAGCAAATGGCTGCTCTTTCATTTGGCTTGTAGTCATGGGGGGAAATATATCAACAGTGCAGCCAAACAGATTTTTGCCTCTATTGTTCAATAGACCAGTAAATACTTAATAGTGATTGATTGCCATGGTTTGCTTGATCTCTACCAACATGTTTCATGACAGTGCACTCCGTAATGAGTTATGAGACTGCTCTAAGTGCATTTTTCTTCTGTATTAAACTATAAAAGACATCCATTTGGAGTCTTGCTACTGACTGTTTGGGCTTATAAGTTATGCTTTCCAACTCCTCCTGATCCGAAGGCTGACTAGAAGATCCACATAATGGGAGCCTTACAAAACACCAGGAGGACTCATCTGGTCCAGGCTTCTTCATTTGGACAGAGAGACTTATAGGAACCCTGAAGAACCTTGCATTTAATAATATTTCATATTGGATGTATGAACTAATGCTGGCTCTTGAAACTAGATGTGTCCCCTCAAGGATTACTTATTTTCCCCTACCTGTCCAAGGGTACCACAGACTTTTAAGTACAGTGTCATCCAATTAACAAGTCCTATCCCCCAGTGGTTGACAGGTAATCAACCCTTGTCATAGAAGAACTTGTGAGCACTGCTAATGTAGTTATTGCTCATATAGAGTTTGTTGGCTAAGAATTTTCGTTCTTCTGAATTGCACTACTTACAAATAATTAAATGTGAAGTCTCCCAGCTCATCCCCATGTACATGTAAACCTTCTTTCATTTTATTTAGGCAGTGGACTGGAATGATAACACGGTACTGGGCAATAGTAGCATTCCATTTGCTGTTTCTCTCAGAACTGGTTTTAGGTCAGGTAAGAAGTGACAATATGAGGCAACATATCTTCTTGTCTTATGAGGGAAAGGGCACAAATTGAGTAATGGGATTAGGAGATAAAGAAGATAAATATACCAACATGATTTATAAATATTACCTGTCCTGTATAATCAATAGTAAGTATTGCCTTTACCATGGCAACATGTGAAAGAAAAACCTGGAGAGTGAATTAGGTGAGGTGTGACAATGTACACACCATAAGATTAAAGGGACACCCTTTAAAGAAAGAATGCCTTTATTTAGGTTAGCACAACTTAGAATAGTGTAATTACTCATATTCAACTAGTATTTTAACTTACCTAGCCCCAGATATCTGTATTTTCATGTCATGCAGGGCAAGCAATACATACAATTGATTTCACAATTTTAGTCTCAACCTTACCCCTCCCCACTTGTTCCCCAGGCATTGCTTTCTTTTGAGCATGCTCAACTGAAGTGATTATGAGGTGGATTTATATACAGTGGGTACGGAAAGTATTCAGACCCATTTAAATTTTTCACTCTTTGTTTCATTGCAGCCATTTGGTAAGATCAAAAAAGTTAATTTTTTTGCTTATTAATAAACACTCTGCATGCCATTTTGAAAGAAAAAAACACAGAAATGTAGATATTTTTGCAAATTTATTAAACAATAAAAACTGAAATATCACATGGTCATAAGTATTCAGACCCTTTGCTCAGTATTGAGTAGAAGCACCCTTTTGAGCTAGTACAGCCATGAGTTTTCTTGGGAATGATGTAACAAGTTTTTCACACCTGGATTTGGGGATCCTCTGCTATTCTTTGTTGCCGTTCCTTTCCAGTTCCCGCAGGTTGGATGATGAATGTTGGTGGACATTTTCATTTTCGAGTCTCTCCAGCGATGTTCAATTAAATTTAGGTCAGGGCTCTGGTTGGGCCAGTCAAGAATGGGCACAGAGTTGTTCTGAAGCCACTGCTTTGTTATTTTAGCTGTGTGCTTGGGGTCATTGTCTTGTTGGAACATGAACCGCTTAGAATTAACACCAAAAAGTTCAATTTTCGTCTCATCAGACCAGAGAATCTTATTTCTCATAGTCTGGAAGTCCTTCATGTGTTTTTTTGGAAACTGTATGCAGGCTTTCATATGTCTTGAACTGAGGAGAGGCTTCTGTCGGCACACTCTGCCATAAAGCCCTGAGTGATGGAGGGCAGCAGTGATAGTTGACCGTGTGGAACTTTCTCCCATCTCCGTACTGCATTTCTTGAACTCAGCCACAGTGATCTTGGGGTTCTTCTTTACCTTTCTCACCAAGGTTCTTCTCCCGCGATTGCTTATTTTGGCTGGACTGCCAGGTCAAGGAAGAGTTGTGGTCCTCCCAAACTTCTTCCATTTAAGGATTATGGAGGCCACTGTGCTCTTAGGAACCTTGAGTGCTGCAGAAATTCTTTTGTAACCTTGGCCAGATCTGTGCCTTGCCATAATTCTGTCTCTGAGCTGTGAGGTCTTACATAGACAGGTGTGTGCCTTTCCTAATCAAGTCCAATCAGTTTAATTAAACACAGCTGGACTCCAATGAAGGAGTAGAACCATCTCAAGGAGGATCAGAAGGAAATGGACAGCATGTGAGTTAAATATGAGTGTCACAGCAAAGGGTCTGAATACTTATAACCATGTGATATTTCACTTTTTCTTGTTTAATAAGTTTGCAAAAATATCTACAGTTCTGTGTTTTTTCTTTCATGATGGGGTGCAGAGTGTACAAGATGGGGGGCAGAGTGTACAAGATGGGGGGCAGAGTGTACATTAATGAGCAAAAAAAATGACCTTTTTTGATCTTACCAAATGGCTCCATTGAAACAAAGAGTGAAATATTTAAAGGGGTCTGAATACTTTCCGTACCCACTGTATAGTTGTGTGCAGCATCACAGTGAGGACAGAAGCTTAAAGGAATATTATCTTCCCCAAGTCTCCCATCTTTAAATATTCATATTAAATTTCTGGGACATCTGCAAATGTTCCTGTACTATATTTTAGTGATCAAAGATATGCAGCTTTCATACAGTTGTCATTTAAAAGACCATTTTCTGATTTTGCACAGATATTAAGCTCACCAGTCTACATCACTGAGAGAAATGGTCCCTTTATAGCATTATTGTCTGAATCAGGCCACAGGGCCATGGGAGAACTATAAGATAGTAGGGAGTTGCACACAATCATAAAGTGAGGCTGATGTTGAAAATGAAGTAGAAAGTGTTTCTAGAAGCAGGAGGCAGTTCTGGAGCAAAGGAAGTGATTGGTAAGTATAATTACCCCCCACCTTTAAGGTAACACTAAAGCCTGTAAATAAAGTATTTTCTATTTATTGGCCACCTATTATTAAGTACAGTAATTGTTAAAATGACATGACTAGGCTTGTCAATTTTGCACAATAGTCATAGCAATAGTAGAAAAAGCAAGTAGAGGCTCTTAGATAATCCTTGCCCCTCTCCCTTAGTTAAAGTGCACCCGTCATCAAAAAATGACATTGTTTAGTCTAGCATAGCATACTAGACTAAACAACTTTGTCATTTAAATTAATTAAAAAAAAATTACCTATTACATGCTGTCCCTCTGTGTATCTTCCTGCCAACCTGACACTCAGCTATCAGCCGCTATATTGTCAGGTCCAGGAAGCAGTCCTCTGAAGCCGGCTTACTTGACAATTAAGCCGGCTTCATGTCGCGATCACGCGTGCGCCTCTATGCTGGGATGCTCAAAGCATATGCGCTTTGAGCATCCCCAGCCAGTAACACTGA
>WMED01029255.1:0-10298 GCA_019650415.1 Pipa parva
ATTACTCATCTTAAGTGGAGCTTCCAGGCCAGCTCACTGCCCCATAGACTCCCAGAGAAGCTGAGAGTCCGATCGGAGGGACAAAGCACAGCATTTATCCAATTACTTATTTTGTTTCAATCAGCATGCAGACTGAGCTTCCAGGCCAGCCCACTGCCCCATAGACCCTCAGTGAAGCTGAGCGTCCAATGGGAGGGAAAAAGCGCAGCATTTATCCAATTACTTATTTTGTTTCAAACAGCATGCAGAAGCTGAGCTTCCAGGCCTGCCCACTGCCCCATAGACTCCCAGAGAAGCTGAGGTTCTGATGGGAGGGACAAAGCCCAGCATTTATCCAATTACTCATCTTGTTTCACTGCACTTTTGCTTTGCTATTGAAGTCTGTGGAAGCTCAGTGTCCACACTGTTTAAAGCACTGTGGATCTGCAGGAATGGGTGAGAGGAAATGACATGTACATACTGTACTGTTGTATATATTTGATCACTTATTTCTTTTGTCATTTTAGGGGAAGCTGAGCTTCCCTTGCAGTCTTAGAGCAAACTCCACTGGTTCAGAGTCATTTCTGGATTCAGATGGAGATTTTTATTGTTGAAGTTCAGGGAACAAGACCAGAAGAAACTCATTACTAATCCTGACTAGTCATGAAGGATATACATTTATTTGTTTTGAACCAACTGTACAGTGTAAGCAGAAAAAAATCCCCTGAGGCCAGTGCCCATGGCAACTGCACCACCCGCCATGCCTTAGAAACAGGCATAATGTATGGAACCAAAACCTGCTACTTGTCTGGTGCCCGCAGAGTGAATGACAAGGATGATCTGAATATTAATAGTTTGCGATAAGAATCTGCAGAATTCCATGTAAATTCTAGCTGGCAATGTCACATTGTAACATGTACAGTAACTCGATCTACATATGGGCAAATTATATATATATATATATATATATATATATATATATATATATATATATGATATTAATATCAAAAATAAACTTGTCCCAGAAAAAAAATAAATAACTCGATATAAATACAAAGCATCTACTGTGGGTTATTCAATATGCTGCTAGGGCGTGCTTCAATAATGTTGATATTTTTAGGGGAAAGTATAGAACCTACAAATTCTTAGATAATAAAAGCTACTCTATTCCTTATTTTAATGTGAAAACATGTAGAATCCCTTGTCATTTTACTTTAAGAAGCACTTTCAGAGTTAGTGGTGTTCAAAAATAACCTTTTGTTGAGATGGAAGGTCAGTTGATCACTTAGCATTTCTTCATTCCTCATGCTGCCTTAGAATATTGACTTATTAATGCAATTATTCGAGAGGAAGATTACTATTACCTAAATCTCAATTTCTGTCATTGTTTTATCATAAATATAAACAGTATAAACAATATGTTCATTTTATCAGCTTACATCTGTGAAAATTGATAATTAAATTACAAAATCATTCAATGTACAGTAGGGCTTGTTTGTCTTACAGTTATGTGCGCCCCCCTTGATACAATGTTTCACCTTCCTGTAACCTTGAAAAAAGTCAATTAATCTCTTGGTAACCCAGCTTAGTCAGTGGCACATCTTTGTCTTCAGAGGGAGAAAGGTAGTACAAATTACACAGCACAACAGGCTTCATTTCTGGCTTTTAAGAAGCAAATTATTCTTTTAAACTCAGTTGGAACGGTTTGTTTAGCCAATATTTAATGCCACTCTATGATTAACAGATTTTTAAATCTAAGATAATCTTTAATTTTCTTCCCTGTTTCTCTCCTGTTTCTATGCAACGAGTCCTGCATATTGTTTAATTAGTACTTACTTATTACCTAATTAGTGTTATCAAATCATGAGCAAAATGGCATGAAATCCATTTTTACATTCTCAATAAACTGTATAATTTGTGAGTGCATGCATGGGATATATAGATATAGATATATATATATATATTATATATATATATATATATATATATATATATATATATATATATACATATACTGTATATATACCTCAGTGGTATAATAACCACTATAATAGTGGTGTAATAGATTTAGTTACATTTTCCCCTAATTGTTTTAAACAAAAATCTCAGAATTATGTTTTAAAACGTTCTTTGCAAAGGTAACAAGGTAGGTTTGCTCACCTGCTTTTCATCAGAACATCAGCATCTGTTACCAATATTGCGTCTCTGCAAAATCTGGCACAAGGTAGTGAAGGTTGCAACCTTTGACCCCTGGAACTCTGCAAAATCTGGCACCAGGAAATGAAGGTTGCAACATTCGACATCTGGAATGGAAACTCTGCAAAATCTAGCACCAAGAAGTGAAGGTTGCAACACTCAACTCTATAAAAGCTGGCACCAGGAAGTGAAATTTATAACACTCGACTTCTGGAATGGAGACTCTGCAAAATCTGACACCAGGAAGTGATGGTTGCAACATTTGAACCCTGGAATGAAGACTCTGCAAAATCTGGCACCAAGAAGTGAAGGTTGCAATACGTGACTCCTGGAATGGAGGCAGGGGTCTTTTATGGTCTTTTTTCTGTCAATCTTGCGCCATTATTGGTGCATATGAGCCACAAGCACATTGATATTTTATTTTTCAACGTGAAAATGAGCAATTCCATATCTCTTGACTGTAGAATACACATTTTTGTATAGTTAACAAGATGATATTTCATGAGAGATTAGGAATTCCCTTATTGGTGAAATGACACATTTTGTTCATTTATTTCTGCAGTAATTAACCCGAATGGAAATTAATAATTAACTACTGAGCAACTATTTGCTACTCATTAGAAAGAAACATGCCAGTCATTTCCTATGAATAATATTATATGAACCAGTGAAGGTTCATATCAATGTGCAAAGATATTTTCTTTTTATATTTAAAGTAAAAACAGTGTTCAGATCAAATATAGACTTTTCTGAAAAAAAATAATTGGAAAATTGGAATTTTCTTCAAGATTAAAATAGTCCTATTGTTTCTAAAAAGTTGGATATACCGTATATATATATATATATATATATATATATATATATATATATATATATATATATATACACGTGTATAAGTCGACCTCGTGTATAAGTCGAGGTCAGTTTTTGGGCCAAAAATTATGAAAATTGCTATGACCCTTGTATAAGTTGAGGAAGGAGTGGGGGGCTATAGAGTGGCATCAGGACAGGCCTTAGGGTGAGCACCGCCATGTACGAACGCTGAATATGTATTATAAAGCAGAGTCACCTCACCAGTGCTGCCAGACGCTGTTCGCTCACTGACTGGGGCTTCCTTTCGCAGCATGAATCAGTCTGTCTCCCACTTGTTACGTGTATCTTGATTCTGTAGTGTGACGTGTCTGCCGGCTCACAAATATTCATAGGATGTACGTTCGTACAGGATTGTAAATAAAACAGAAGTGCCACGTTATGCTACTGATTGAATCACAATGGTAATTTTTTTAATAAAGAATGATTACAATAATGTTTTATTAGGCATTCTGGACACAGTTAAGGGACTCCATTACCCGGAATATCCATGCGGCCAGCAATATGTTGGGACAACCACAAGGAAATCAACTGCCCTTGAACGAAACACTGAAGAGTTAACAAGCATGGTCAAATCAATAGTCTGTACATTTTATTCAATGCAAAAAAAATTCATGATAGAGCTAGAAAGTATTATGAACACTAAACTGCGATTGGCCAATTTACATTTAACCAGTGTTTCAAAACTGAAAACTTAATGTACCTATTATTTGTCACTTTGCCTAGCTACCACTAATGTGAGCTTAACCCAAGCATCATGACCTTGGAGTGCCCTTGAGGAAAAAGCCATACTCCTGCGCAGGGATTAATGGTATAGACCAGTAGCACCTTAGACTCTGTGCCTTGGTATTAACCAAAGCCATCCCCCCTCCCCCCAGTAAGAGGACTGACCTCCATCCAATTTTGTAGAGAATCATATTTGTGTTCTGTTTCTACCAATAGTAATATTTATTATCTCTTTGAATTTTTGTCTTTGATTTCAGAGACCGAAACATAGACTAAACATTTTATTCCATGAAAATATCATTTGAAATAAAAAAATAGATAAAGGAAATGATTTCTCTCCCTTTATCACCACCACCCCCAAATCATCTATGTAAAGTATTAGAAGCATGTTTTAAACACTATAAACCTTTTATTTAGTTTTAGGTTCCAAACTACTGAATGTGTCAATACTGTCTGATGTTAATCAATACTCTTTTTAACAAAATGCAGAAAATACAAATAACGATGACCCGCTTTAATATGTACAGTAGATTAGTGATATTGCTACTTGTCAACAGAAGGCAGAGCCAACTGATCGCCTCCTCTGCAGCACATTAAAATCCAAGCTATTTTGTGGTTGAGTAGCTGTCTCATTTATCACATAGCCAGTGCGGTAGCAAAAAGGCAGCTGGTTCTGGGACTTGATGCAATGGGAGGAGGTGGTTGCTCCAGAAACAAGCCGCTATAATGTTGGCAGTATGATGTAACGTATACTTGCTTTCAATGCAGAGATTGTGATGCTGTTAGTAGCAGCCGAGAGCATAGTAAATGCAAACTTCAAGATCTCTTCTAAACACACTACGTCAAGATTAAAATAGCATTTTTAGACTATATCTGAATTATAGATCTGGGATATGACCATTACTGTTTACATTTATTTTTGGGGGGGAGGGGGCTTAGGTAAATAGTCTGAATTTATCATTGCCCCCATCCCTTAGTTTGGTATGTTGAAGATGACACAATAAACTTTAACCTATATTACTTCAGGCAGCCTCCCTGGCCTTTTTTCTGGGGGGTTTTTTTCCTACTTATTTCTAGATTGAGGTGTCCAGGTATCTGGGGAAATTACTGACGTATCTCATTGTTTTCTATTATCATTATTACCCTAGAGCTTTAAACAGATTGCTAGAAGATTATTATAAAAGCTTGATCCAGGCTCTGTATAACAATCTTTACTAGTGTGAAACACAAGCAATAATTATAGGGTTTTTTTTTTTCATTTTAGTTTCCCAAGTTGCAGGGAGAGAGGTGAGTTTAAAGAGGGTTATTCATTATCACTTACGCTAAAACAGATGTAAATTCTCTTCTACTTACCGAGGATTCCCTTGACAAAGAAGAGACCACATGCAAGGTAATGTCAAGAAGTGGTTCAAAATGTAGTAAGTTTGCCAATTTGGTTGCGAATGCACCACATCAGAGTCTGATGGATACACTAAGGGCCTTACTGACTAAAGAGTGAATTCACATGTCAAATGCACCTTGCTACAATTTGAGTCACATCACCAAAACAGTCGCAAATTCACTTCTTCTTATTTATAAAGCTGTGGATAGATTTGTGCAGTAAATGGAATAGAAGTAGGATGGGAACTGAATTCCCCCAGTGAAGGGTAGTGACATCATCTTCACTATATCCCACTAACTGTTAACTGTGTATAAGTGAATAATACATCTGCTTCTATGTCAACTTGTCCCTAGTTCAAGTTTAGTTGCAGACAAATTTAGTCACAGTCACCATTGTCACTTTTGAAGAAATAGTCACTTTTAGGCCTTTCTGGAGTCCTGCCATCAACCCCCCAATTCACCACTCTGATATGACAAAGTCAATCAGGTGAATTCGGAGCATCACACCTTGTCGAAATCTTGACTGTGACCATCTCTGCCTCTTGCTAAATCCACGAAGAATCTGTGCACGTGCAATGCAAATAATGCGAAAATCCGTGACTATTATAATCAACTGAATTAGATGTGTATTCGCCACAAAATTTGTTCAATAAGCAAACATGGGAAAATGGCAGTCAAATGTGAATTCACAGCTATGCGCACCCTTTCAACCTTTACCGTAGTCAATAAAGCCATAAGTTGGAAAGGTGGTGAATGGACATGAATTTGAACCTTTATGTAACTGCCCTTTGATGAATAACCCTCTAAGGGGGGAATTCAGCAAGCAGCGAAGTGAGCTACGATGCTTTCGGCTCACTTCGCAAATCGTATTTTGCGCATGCTGATGTCCTGCACGCGGACATCAGCATGCGCATTAAAGGGATTCCCGTCTCGGCAAGAGCAAAAGAGTTGCCTCGCCGAGACGGGAATCCCTTTAATGCGCATGCTGATGTCCACGCCATGCGCATAATACCATTTGCGAAGTGAGCCGAACGCATCATAGCTCAGTTCGCTGCTTGCTGAATTCCCCCTAAGTCTTTGTAGTAACTGTACCATGTACTTGTAGAGCCTGTTGTGGGTGGTAATAGGATAGCAATCGCTTATTGTATCTGAATGCTGAAGAAATGCCTTTTCTACCTTCTACAATGCAAAGAACATTGAAGTTTGTGTAACCTAGTTTCTCTATAAGGGTTCCGATAAGGGCATTTTATCTATTTCTTCCTGATCGTTTTCTTAATAAAATACTGCCTCTTAGTAAGACCTAATGAAATCAGAAGACCTACAGATATAACCTGCCTTACTGGAAGAAATAAATCAAGTCTTTGTGCTTCTTTCATTATCACTAAACATCAACATTGAATGATATGTTTAGAATATTGCCCATTGTTTTCTATTACAAGACATGAATACCCATCCTGATATATATAATAAAGGTAAACGCTTAATCTCATTTCTTATTGATATGAGTATTTTATTTCATTGATCCTCTCTTATTTCTAGAGCTCCTTAGTGACGTGGGCTAGGTTTATTATACATTCAGTGTGCGCTCTATAAATTACCAGCCAATATCATTTTGCAGAGCGCGCTACAATATCAATTGTGAGCCGAATATAGGAACACTCTAGCTTTATGGATTTGCTCATTTAATACAAGTCCAGTAATATACTGAAATTGAAACAGAATATTAGAGAGCATTAATGTTTTCACGTCCTATTGTGAAAGAGAATAATAAAATAAACAGTGGCTATTTTTAGTTGTAAGAGCGCATATGAAGTCTTCATTATTAAAATGGAATTTAAAGATTTTTGGATAGTATTGCTATTCCTGGCATTGTATTGGGTAAAGCAAGCTAGAAATTGAAGGGATGTCAACTATATCATGATAGCTTTTCTTTACAGTTATCATACTGATACCGGCAAGAATGCAATAAGGCATTCTTAGGTTCAAAAAGAAGTAACTTAAACTTTGGTTTCCTATTATCCCATATGTTTCCATACATGTGAATAATTTCCAAATAAAAGGTGATCCTGGCCATTTAAAGTGTGACAAATTACACATAAATTGTGTAAGTCTGCTGGGCTTAATGCATTGTAACTGTGTAAAGTCTGCTTGCACTCTCCATTGTAGCTGGTAAATTCTGCTGAGATCTCTCCACCATAAATAAGATATTAATGCAGAATAGTATCAGTAAAGCAGCTTAGCCTGCTGCTTGCAGCATGACTAGCCTCACGGGCAAGAAGCAAGATCACATTTTAATATAATAAGCGCTTAGTCATCAAAGTGAGAATTCAACGTCGAAGCGAATTGTCATCACTTATGCTTACTTATGTTACTATGCTACGATAGTCGCAAATTATTTGCTCCTTATTCACTAAACAGAGGATTCCCATAGTGAAGAAGAAACCAGTGTCAGTAACAGTCTCTTGCATAGTGCAGCGCAGTCACTTAGACTTTAATCCGGTGAATACGACTCAGTATGCCTTGTCTAATTCGCTGCTGCAAAAGACTCTGATGCTTGATGAATAGCCCACAACAACCATAAGTCTCCAAACTGGGCACGAATTAGCCACATATCAGGGTTTTCTGACTATGCATAGATCGGAATGTGGCGAGTAAATGTGAATTTGGACCTTTACGCAGCTGTTTGGACTGTCATGAATAAGCCCCTTTAAATCTTACCTTTAACAAAGCAATATAGAGCTCCTTGCTACCAGAAGTATATTTAGGTAAAACAACCTATTGGTTTCCGTACTACCAAGGCCGGGCCAAGGTTTCTTTGCGCCCTAGGCGGATTAAAGAAATTGTGCCCCTCCCCCCAGTCCTTGATTACTGACACACTTGCATAATCCCACTCTCAGACTCTCAGCCTGCTGCACCGCTTAGTAGGCTAGTAGTGCTTCTATGCAGTGGCGGCCCGATGATCTGATTTTTATCCTCTGTTCGCTGCTCTGTCTGGGAGCTCAGGGGATTAGAATCTGATCATCGCCACCTCTGCATAGAAGTACTAGCAGAGTGCAGGCATCTTCTCAGCGCTCCTAGTATGATGTCATCCTTAAGTGCTCCCCCTCAGCCCTGTATAATCCCAATAGGCATGCGCAGGCCATTTCATTAGGGTGTGCCCTGAAAGAAAAAATTCTTAAAGGTAAAGTTTTCCCTGTCCCCCTCCCCTCTGCTTACCTTCCCCTACTGCCCCCCTCCATACTTTTTTAATTCCCCTCCTTCTCCCTTCCATGCTGCTTCTCATCCTCTGCTGCCCCTCTATGCTGCTTTCCTTCCCCCCTTTCCCCTGGGATACTTTCCCCACAGTACCCCCATACTGTGCTGCCCCCACAACCCTCTTCCCACACTGTGCTTCCCACACAACCCCCCTCCCACACTTGCTGTTCCCTCCTTCATAGTCTCTACCCTATGAAGGGTGATGACACTATATTAGTACTGACACCCCCTCTATTCCCCTGTTCCTACTTACCTCCTCCGTGGCCTGGCAGTCTCTGCTGTACAGCTTAGCATTACAGTGTTCCTCTCTCCAGTAAAGATTCAACTTCCTGCCGCTCACAGGAAGTTACATCATTGCTGGGAGGAGGGTAGGGACACGGGGAAGGAGGCGGGCAATCACCAAGATTGCACTCCTCTCCTTCTGTGCCCTAGGCAGCTGCCTACCCCTCCGCCCGGCCCTGCGTACGACGATGGTTTCTATTCTGAATTACATTCTACTTATTATATAGAGAATAAGGCAATCTACAACTTGCAATGATAACTAAATAATCTCTCGTAGACTAAATGACTAATTTTCCGTCTAGTCACAACACTGCGAACGTACAACAAATCCTTTCTGGTATTTTCTACTAGGGTAATTGTAAACAACAAATATCAAATATATGTTTGACATCAATATGCCATCTGTAAAGCCCTTGATACAAATCAACCATTTGTTTTTCTTTGCTCTGCAACCACAAAAGTCTGTGCTGTAATTTTAGGAAGTCATTTTTCTTTTACATTCTCATGGTTTGTCCACAAATGGGACATTTATACAATAGCAGTTGTCAAAAATACGGCTGCCTTACTGATTTTTTATAGCCCATCAATTCTGATAGTCTGCACTTCTAATAATAACATGGATAAATCTGACAGGTGGTTTTAGTATTTTATGCCGTATCTGGAAAATTATATTATAAAAGATGACATATATATGGGAAAAATTTATAAAGGTCAATGCGTAATCGGCCATTTTTGCTTTATTCCGCATTTTCGATTTCCCTCAATTTATGTAGTGGGAAATAAAATATATTGATATAGAAAAAAGATCGATATGGATAAATATCAATGCATGAATACCGCTACACTTTACATTAATTACTTTCAATGGAGCTCCTGTTCTATCGATACTGACAATCTTGTTGATGGGGACTTAGAAAAAAATATACTAAACCGTCTCCATAGGGATAGGGAACAATGGGTTATTGAAACTGGTAGAGCCTGTGAATCAAAAAAAGGTCATGGGGAAACGTTGTAAAGTTGGCAAAGAGGCATTTAAAAAAAACTGAAAACAGCCACCTCCATATTGCAAGCTGTTCCTTACAACCTTAATGTCTTTTCCATGTTGTTTTTCTGATTTATCAGTCAAATGTTATAAATTCATTCACTATGTTGTTTTACCTGTACATGGGTTATCTAGATGAACCCTTTGAGGACCAGAAGATATGTCCCTCCGGATTATATTGCCTTAAGGCACCAAAGAATTAACAGAGCTCTGTAGACTTTACATGATCTATTTAACAAAATTAGTAAATAACTGGATTTCTCTGTTCCTTACTTAAAAAGAGTTGGTGTGCATTATTTTACTACAGGGAAGGGAGCTTATAGCAAAGTTAACTCTTCATATGGTAATGATGAACAACAATTCTCAATTGTTAAAGTGTAAGTAAAGTTATTGACCAAACTATACATGTATATTATATTTATAATGTAGAAACATAAACTTGAACATTGAAAAGTAAAAACGATTTTGTGTTTTGAGTTCTCACCTCTTAATCCTGCAGCATTTCTCATCAGCATTAATATGTACTTGCATTTCCTGTATAGTGCCCAGAAGTCACCTCCCCCTAATG
>WMED01029258.1:0-10298 GCA_019650415.1 Pipa parva
CTCACTTCGGACTATCCTGAATTCCCCTCTTTGTTTCCCTCTTTCGCAAATCGATGTAGTCTGAAATTAATCACAGTCAACAGTTTACAACTGGCAGCTGCTGAGTGTAAAAGTAAGCCCCATTCAGTTTGGTGGATTTATTTACTTTACTTCTGCTAGATTTTATTATCTATTCCACTGCCCTACTCAAATTGTTTTAACTATCATTAGCCATTATTTTATTTATTTTTATATATATATATATATATATATATATATATATATATATATATACACACACACACACTATATATACTATATTTGTCTCAAAGCTACACTAGATAAATAAATTAACCTTTTTTTATTTTCATGCCCATATTCATAATCGGTTACTTCTATAAATTAATTTTGTTTTTGAAAAAGCACAAATGGTGAAGGAAAAAAAATATATAATTTTTTTCTAGGTTTTATATACAAAATAACAATAAACTTCCATTTGGATTTGTATATGCAGAGGTGATGAAATAAAATTCATGAGTTTAGCTTCACTGACTTAAACAACTGACATGCTAATCTAATTGGGAATTTTTTTTCTTTTTTTGGTATTACTGGTTCTTTAAAGGGGAACTATAGTCAAATTCCTTCTTTTCATATGCAGTACTATAGCTTAGTGAGAGGTTTCTCCCCAGTAGATGTTTCATGTGACACAGAATAATTGAGTAGGCAGCACTGAATCTCCAGCACCAGGAAATGTGTGTGTGTGTGTGTGTGTGTGTGTGTGTGACTTGTACTGGCAAGTTTTCCATGAAAGATACCCTCCCCCGAACATTTTTGCCCTACTTACTACTTAGCACATGTGCACAAGTAAGCTTTCCCTCTGTAATCTCCTGTATTCCAACTTAATTTATGCAGCCAAAAGGTCAGCACACTGCTTAACCAATAGCAGTCAAGCAGCTTTTTCTTCTCATGTTGCCTGACTTGCAGTACAGAAAGAGGAGGGGGAATGGGGGGAGGAAAATGTCAGCTCTCAGGAAAACTAATTAAGGAAAGCAAATGGCAAGTATTATTTCTTCCTTACACACTTTTTTTTATTTTTTTTTATTACTATTTGTGTCAGCAATTGGCTTAGTATAAAGGAGTTTTATATGTATGTCTGCAGTTATATCAGCACTATACTGCCCCTTTAACAAGTGCACTGTTTTTCTAAATGCAGTATTTAATAACTTTATCATATTTCTCAACTGTGTTCCTGCCTTTTTAATCCTTACAGGAGACATTTGACAGAGCAAAGGCATGGGTGAAAGAGTTGCAGAGACAGGCCAGCCCTAACATTGTTATTGCATTGGCAGGCAACAAATCCGATTTATCAGAAAAACGCATGATGGAATATGAGGTGAGTTCCAAGGCAGGGCTTCCGGTGATGCCAGTAAGATGTTGTCCTGTAACAAGCATGACACACAGGACTTTTTTCATTATATTTCTTTCCTGTTAAGCATACAGTTTCTGTTCTTTTCGTTTTTGCACTGTAACCTGATTTTGGTTAATTAATACATTCCATAAATAAATGCTTAACCTTCTAAGAATTAATCGGCTTATTAAGTGTTTTAAATTCAGCAACAATGGATTTTTTAAATTTTTTTTAGTTGGGCAGCTTGGGGTTAGAATTGCTTATTTTATCAGTAGTTTGAGAGGAGATTATGGCATTTACAGTTTAGCAGCAGCTTGTAATTCTAAGCGTAATGCTTCAATGTCACCTGTAATCAGAAATTGAATATTTTAAGGCAGGCCCTATCTCATCTCGAGCAGTGTTGATTGAACACATAAGAGAAACAATATCTTCTTTTTCATACCTGCCACTGTTATACATTTATCTGCAGCAGACCTGCATTTTGGCAAACAAAAAAGAAGTTAAACTGAAAAGATCTTTGATTTGTATTTATGATTCTAGGAAACTACTGCATTTTCTTGTACACTATGCAGAGAATAACGCTTGTGAGCTTTTTTTTTTTTTTTTTACTAAATAGTATTGCATTTGTTTCTATGCAGTAAGTGGATATTCAGCTCTAATAGAATGCATTCTATTTGCAGGAAGCTCAGGCTTATGCAGAAGACACTGGGCTCTTATTCATGGAGACTTCTGCAAAAACTGCAATGAATGTAAATGAATTATTTCTAGCAATAGGTATGTATAACATGCCAATGTCTATATTGGTAACTGACCACTTACAGAATGATAAAGGTCTCTTTGGGGGAGCAGGTGAGATTTACATTTTGAATTTATGAAATTGCTAACCTAGCTTCCAGAGGACAATTGAAATATAAACAAACATTTTGGAACAAAGAGTGAAAGGTGATGGAAATGAAAGCTATTTTTCTTTAAATGTCATTATCCCAAAGCAAACAAATAACAATGCTATTGCCTACAAAATTAGTTTATCTTGCTCGTACCCCTTGCATAAAATCCCTTCAGGCTGGGCACAGATTTTGTAACATTTCAAAATTACAGAGCTGCAACCTACATGCTAGAATAAAAGAATATTGTTCAGTCTTTAAGAAAATGCTGTTATTTAAGGCTGTAGGTAGACACAGTATTTGCTGAGGCTGAAAATTCTTGAGAGAGAAACAGGGAATAGTGGTTAAAGACTTTGCTATACAACTTGGCTTTGCAGCACTGTGAAACCCCAAGGAGACAACCCAGGATAAGGGTAAGGTACTCTGTTTTTGTTAACCAAACCTGTATTGGGTACAGTTACCCACTCTGTTTTTGACCAAGGACTTTTTCCCTGTGGAAATTACTTTTTTTTTTTTTTTTTGAAGTGACTGTTGTTTTGCCGAAGAAAGGCTGTGTTAAGTTCATTTTTCCATTAATAAACATTTGCTGTTTGCGGTGTATTAAACCCTAAAGTCTGCTCCAGCGCTTGAGTGATTCACTACAATCTCTTCTCCCCATGCACACAAGTACAGAATCAGGATTTAACTTTAACTGGGCTTCTGGGCACTGCTTCTGAACTAAAGGGCAACATCTTTCAGTAAAGCTACAATCGGCTGGGAGGGGAAAGCATGTCAGAACATCTGACAAGACTTTCCACGTTCAGCAGGAGCATCATAGGTATGTTTTAAAGAAGAACTAAAGCTTAAAAAATAAAGACATATTAAAATCTTACCTTATATTAAGTTCAACCATTGCATTCTCAGCTTCATCTGTGCTGTGATTTCTCTTCACTGGGGCAGACTTCACAGTGCTTTGGCTGACACAGGAGCCAGTGAGAAGCTCTGCCGGCATATGAGAAAGGGTTTCATCATCATCACACTCATTGTGGTGAGCGTTCTCTTTGGCCCTGCAATGAATGCGATGATGTTGAAACCCATTTGCACAGTCTATTCAATAACTGGGTGGAGCTTCAAGCTCGCTCCTGTGTCAGCTGAAGCACTGTGAAGTCTGCTTCTGTGAAGAGAAATTACAGTACAGATGAAGCTGTGACTGCAATAGTTCAACTTAATATAAGGTAAGTTTATAATATATTTTTTTTTACTTTAGTACTCCTTTAACTCCTGGTTATAAGCTTAAGCCGCCCTTGTCAGGATTGCACTTTAGTTCTCCTTCTATTTCTTCATGTAGCATTGACTCAGTATTACCTGAAGGGAGAGAATAAAATCGCCCTACCCACCATGAATGAATCCAAATGAAAGGCTGTATATGTCTGCCTCCTAAAATAAAGCAGATAGGGAACCTTACTTTGACAGTCCTCCTTGTTGTTATATTGCTAAGCTACCACCAGCCTTCCCATCATTTTAGACAGAATTCCCTAAGCCCAAAAGCAGGTTGGGGAATAGTGAGCCATGCTATTTTTATATACTCTATATAGAAGACAGGCAGTATCCGCCACCTGTTCACTAAAACTGAATTTAAATTTTCAGTTTGCGAAAGAGAAAAGTTTCTCTGTTCAGCAGTGGAACTGAAAGACATTTACAGCAGCTGCCTGATAGCTGTTAGCTTCTAGGCTTCCAAAAGGATGTGCAGTTGTGTTTTTTTTTTAATAATGCAATCCATACTAAAGCCATGACTGAATTTTTTTGTATAATATTGCCACCCTACAGTTTTTCTTTTAAGGTTAACTTTTTGTGTTTACGTTTAAATAATCTGTCTCATTGTTATAAGACAGTATGTTGAACTGCAAAGCAGTTATGGAGTGCCTCATTTTATTCTGGTGGATAAAAAGGGGGACAATCTAGTGCAGGACACACTATTACCAAGCAAGTTATAATTTAAATGTACTCACTCGTTTCCCTTTGCAATGAAACAGTGGATTCCTTTAAGGTGTAATCCAGACCTTAATAACCTCTAGTGATCCCTTCACTGTAGTCTAGTCCTTCATGGTCAGCCAGCTGTTAACCCTTTAACTACCAGCCACGCAAATTTTACATGGCTGTATCGGCTGTAGTTCAATACCAGCCTCGTGAAAGTTACATGGCTGGTAGTGAAGGGGTCCAAAGCTCCACCAGGCACTTCTTTTTGCCGGTGGAGCGCTTGAATGACCAAGGAGGGAGTCCTGGCTGACTCCCTCCGTGGTCAGAGTGAGGGCTCATGTGACCTGATCGGTCACATGAGCCAGTAGGAAAACTGGGAGCGAATGTGATCAGTACTCCCGGTTTCCACTTCCTCATTTGGCTGCTTGCAGTGGCAGCTGCAGCCGAATGAGGAAAACAGATACCAATCTCTGCTGGAGGGGGTAAGTTGAAGTCCCCCACCAACCCCCCGACCCCCCCACAACCACCACTGATGCCCCCGGACCCCCTATTGCCCCAGATGTGCCCTCCCCTCAGCCCCTGATGTGTACCCCTCACGGAGAGTCTATACCCCTAACAGCTGGCTGACGGCGAAGGACTGGACTACAGCGAACAGGTCACTAGAGGTTATTATGGTTTGGATTACACCTTAAAGGAGTCCACTGTTTCATTGCAAAGGGGAATGAGTGAGTACATTTAAATTAGAACTTGCTTGGTAATAGTATGTCCTGCACTAGATTGTCCCCCTTTTTATGCACCCAGAGTAAAGTGTGGCACTCCATACCTGTTTTGTAATACACACCATTTACCATACTTGTGCAAAAGAGAAGCAAGCTGCTAACCTGGGGAATTGATCCATAAAAGACCACCATTGTCTTTGACGTCTACAACCATAAGCACAGGTGTTCACTATTAAATTCTTATGCATGTGAAATAGCAACTGTTTTTGCTTTTGTCCCTTGCAGCAAAGAAGATGCCAAAATCGGACGCTCAGAACCCAACACACGCAGCCCGTAATAGAGGTGTAAATGTCCAAGGCTCAGAGCAACAGCCGAGAAGTGGCTGCTGTGGGAATTGATCATGTAAACAAAAGAACAAGCCCCTCAGTACGCATCTTTTACACAAACAAGTTGTAAACACTGGTTTTCCTGCTGACTTTTGGTTTCCATCAGCAGATTAAATTTGTCTTGCCTCCCCCTGAGATTTTGTTTCTTTATCATACAGTGTTAAATCAGTAGGACAGCAGAAAAGAACTCACTCAATCTGCAAGCTCCAGAACTAACTAGCCAATGGTAACAATGAATTGTGATATCACAGTTACTGTGCTTGAAAGCTGAGAGACTATATGAAATAGGCATTTGTTCCAGCATGTCCAGTTGGCTTCTGATAAACTGCTCTTGTTAACTTAAAATGACAGAATACAAAGCTATGTTTAACTTGAGCTTTGTGCTGCACTTGAACAACATGGTTTTACCCTTACTTTGATTCTGACACAAAACAGCACAACTTGTACAGCTAAATGGGACAGGTGAGATTTTAACAGCTCATTTTCTACAAAACCCGACAAAGGTTTGAGCAGTGTTGCCTTGGCATAATATTTGCATCTGATTACCTACTGTCAGAGTGACCTTTACAAATCAGAATGGAAGACTTTACCCCTCTCCACCATCAGCGTGAACGTATGCTACCACCTGCATCTTCCTTAGCAAAAGAACAAAACCCTGTGGATTTATTGCACTTTACCTACCCTTAAGCCCATTTCTATTTATCTGAAAACATTGATCTTTCAGCCACTTGCGTGTAAATTATTGTATTCATATTGTAAGGAAAACAGCAACAATAAAGTTCAACCTGTTCTGAACATGACTTTTGTATATGCACCTTCAGATAATGTTTTACTTGAAATAACTCCAAAATGTTGATTTTTAATGTAAGATTAAAGCAAAGTAATAATTAAAATAATTTTGTACAGCTTTTTTTTCTTTCCAATAACCATTATTTAACTTTATGCAAATAATCACAAAGATTACTAAATAAAAAATCATAATGGCACGTTAACATATTTTTCAAAACAAGGTCTGTTGATAAAGTTGGGTGTATATATGCATTTGAGTCAAAAGGCCACAAAACCATGTAGATTAGATGTAAATCAGGCTTTCTGTGTAGTAGCTGCATTTGTTTAATATTTATAGACCTAACTGTCGGTCACATTCATTAGAACAGATCATTCCAACTAGTTGTGATCTTTCGATGATGGTATATGTGTTCTAATGCAGTAATCTGCATACTTACTGATTTACTAACCCGACCAATATGATTTATCTGACTGTGAAATGATTATTATTGGTAGACAATCTGTTTGGCTTCTATACATGGTGCAGGTGTTGCATTGCTTGCAATGGAAGGTTTTCAAATGGAGAAACGGTAAGTTGGTTAATACATGCTACTTCTAAAATAATTTATTCAGTATACGCACAGACCAGTTTTCATACCGCATACAAATTTTTGCTTGTCCTACTAGAATAACTTGTCACAGCACGGGAATCCTACTGGTAAGTAATTCCAAAATCTATATATACCGTGTATTTGTCCTGGTCCAAGTGTATAACCCAAGTTGTTAACATCTTCCGCAGTACTTTACAGAAAGTGACCATTTAGTTTCAGTCCTTTCCCCCTGTGGATCTTAAATATAATTTAATTATAAAATCACAGACTAGGGATATTTTTTAGTCAGTCTTGAATTAACCTAGTATATTTTTGGATTGTGGTCAGATACTGAAGGGAATCCATGCACAGGAAAAGCATTACAAACTTCATGCAGTTGATGTCCAGTGTGGAATCAGTGCTAACCACTTATTCATCCCAGTGACAAGCTTTATTATGTAATGGCCTACTGCGTTTATAAAAATACTAATAAATGTAAATAATAGAATATATACTCTGGGAAAATTACAACATATTTACTGTTTAATGCGCAGGAAGCCATGGTCTATATAATGTATGAGCATGAAACAGTCTCCCGAATAAGATATTGATATGTAGAGAATGCTCATGGTTGCAGGATTATCCTGGCCTCAGTTTAAAGTTTTTAATGCAAAGGTCTCTGAGTATCAGATCTAGCAGGATAAACATTATCCATTTTACATTTGAAAAAAGGAATAAACTGTTTCCAGTGTAATGGAAATGAAATGAAAGTTGAACGTGCCTTCTCCACAACAAACAGTCCAACAACGTTTTGGGGGCAAACTCCTCCCTTCATCAGGTGTAGGCTTTGAGAAATTTTCCTGGTTTTGGTGTGACTTCATTTTAAAGGAACAGTTTAGTGGCCAACAGCTTTTTGCCCAGTTATTTTTAAAATATATACAGTACATATATTTTTTTCAGTTGTATTGAATTTAAATCCACTTTCTTAAGAAGTCCCTTCTCTTTCACCTACTTCCTCTTTAGCAGGTCAGTTTGGAATCCCAACTTACTGACTTCATCCATGGGCTTGAGAATTCGGAAAAAAAAAAATCGAGAAGCAGGTGGAAAGTAGCTCTATAAGACTGCACACCTTCCAAGTTTCCAATTTGGTTATTCAGAATTCTGAACTTGTCGGTCAATTCTCTGACATAAGATTCCGACCTGAACTTCTAAAGAGGCAGCAAGTGAGAGGAAGGCGTTTCAGGAAGAAAATGGCTGTAAATTGAAATGGGCGGGGATTTGTAAATATTATACACTGCAAAAAGCAATTGCAGACAAGTACAGTGAGAAACAACTGTTGGTGACTAAACTGTCTCTTTAAATTGAACCTGTTGGTAGCAGGTCTGCCACTGAGCTGCTATTCTAACGTTCACTATAATATATTTTATCGTGTTATACGTGATTTATGACCATTAAAATGTATAGTAACTTTATTACAGAAGCCCTTTCTCTCTTACTAATTTAATGGGACAGTCCAGCCTCTCAACAGTTTTGACAAGTAATTGGCACTATTCATTAAATCATTATTTTACAGTGACAAATAGGTAAATAACTGTTGCAGGACAGATTATTTCTATAATTACAAACTTATGAGGAATTTGGCTGACTTTTTTTTTAAAAAGAATTCTGAAAACCAATCACCAGTTTGCAGTAGTACAGTCTCAGAGACCGGCTAGTCACCTGTAGGTTTCTGCTTATATTTAGATACTGGAGGTTTTAAGTGCTGCAGGGAATCTTCTAAGTATGCACAGGATGCTATTAAATTTATAAATGCCATTTTGGGAGGCATTCCCACCCCCCAAAATGTTGATGCTTGTTGAAGACCACTTTATAAATGGATTAATTTCAAAGTCAATGCAGTGTGTGGCCCTTTATTAACTAAATGGAATCCTGTGATAGAGGTGTTAGTCATAACATCCAAGGAGTCCAGTACCTGTGACTAATTAATTATCTCTGGGTTCAAAGAGAGGAGTGTGCAGCAGAAAACTTTATATTTTGTATGTACATATGCCAACACAAATAAGCTGGGGTATTCAGGAGTGATGGTATAAAATCCATAAAGGAAAAAATGTTATGTAGAGACTACTGTACCCCTTCCTGTAATTTATAAGGGTATTAATAGACACTGAGGAGTACCATGTACATATAAAAGTATAAGGCCACAAGTCTCTGAGATCCATGGCATGTAAACCCAGAATAATTTAGTTTAAGGCTTCATTGTTATACTGTAGCTTGTTCAGAAGAGACAATTCCCATAATGCCATGTCACCCACAAGAGGTTATTAGTGCAGAAGAACCAATTGGTGATCATTTCTTTTGTTTCACTTAAATGTATGTTCTGCAGTAATACCATATTTCAGAAATTGTTTAGGTTAACGTCATATGTAGACAGAAGCCTTAGTTATCTACTCCGTTTGTCATTATATCAGAGAAAAGCAGCCTTGTAATTATGTTTCAGAGCATGTGTGACTACAAATCCCATGATCCCGTTATGTATTTATTCACAGCAAGGGTAAAGCGGCAATTTGAGGGATGCAGGGTTAGTTAAGAGAAATGGTTTGGGTTAGTTGAAGCATCGACATGTTCCAAAATTATGTTTCTAAACAGAGAAGTGGATTGATGGTTCCTTTAATTTATAATTGATCGTACAATTGTGATGACAGAACTAGCTGATTATAAGGTTATAATTTTCAGAAAGTTCCATGCACTTCCTCTGTATACTGTGTATTATAAAATGTTTGTTCAAGATAAGTATTAATATAAATGTTAAGCCTTTAATAATTCTTCTGTGCTGCTCTACGTCTGTATAATGGTATATTTGAGAGGTTGAGGACCTATGATTTACATGAACAAGGTACATTACGGTTTGTCTTTTTCATATTAATGATCTTATAATAATCTAGGTTAGTGATGCCCAACCTTTTTTGGCCTGCGGGCTATATAAAATTGCAACAGTCTCGGCGAGAACACTCGAGTCGCCTTGCCGAGACTGGAATCCCTTTAAAGCGTTTGCTGATGTCCGCATGCAGGACATCAGCAAGCGCATAACAGTGTGTGCAAAGTGAGCCGAAGGATCCGGAGCTCACTTCGCACTATGGTGAATTCCCATTTACATGTTTGGGTTTTAAGAGTTGACAACAATAGGTTTGCAGATCATCAATTTTAAATCATACACATACTGTATAAAATACAAAGTACTGCAGGGCTGATTAAGGGCCATGAAATAATTATGCTTTTTGACTGCAAACCATTTATTTGCATTTATCCAATGCAATGTGCCGCTTGTAAAAAGACTAAATAATAAAATGAATTTCATAGGTGTGCGGTTTCAAACCAATGATATAGGAGAACGCTACTGTTAAGATTAATCGAGTAACTATATTCTAGGGCACTATTTGTGAAGGGGCTGATATAGTTTTAGTTATTAAAGGTATTAGTAGTGCCAAATATTTGCCTTTTAATTTGTATTTTTGGGCCTAGCCAGCCTAGCACAGAAAGGTCTAAAGATGCAATTGTCAGCTTGAGGTATTAGCTAGCACACAAACTGCAGGGAATTTTAGATTGGCTCT
>WMED01029259.1:0-10298 GCA_019650415.1 Pipa parva
TGACCATAGATCAGGCACATTAATGGGGTATTGCTCTAAAGTAATAAATGACAGGTTTCTGAGTTAAAAATGTTCCTTTATTTTGTATTTTGTAGTGCCTATGACAGCTAAAAAGGCATATGACATGGATTTATAAATTGGTGTACAATATGAATGTATATTAATACACTGAGTTTTATAAGGAACATACATGCAACTTGACTGAGCAGTTAGTGTACTAGTACAATAGGTCAACAGTTACCAAAACAATAAAGTTCTGATTTTCAAGAATATCTGCCATAGTACCCACTTTTTCTACAAGTTCCTGGTTTCTCCTGTAGATTGCTTGCTTTTCCTCAATCCATTTCATATCCTTGTAAAGAAAATGTATACAGATTACATGATTGCAGGGATTTTTATTTCATGTAGTCGAATGATAGATAAATAAATGTATGTCTTTATTAAAGCCTGAGTTCATTGATTCATGGAAAGAGAACATCATTGTTACACAGGAACAGAAAACATGGGGTGGATTAAGTTCCATCGGCAGGGTTCTCCAGATCATGGGATCTGATCTCCACATTGTAACAGGGATTTACTTGATAAACCTAGGTAGTTGCTACATAAATTTACCTAATAATTCAATGAAAACATACAAAATTTAGGTAATTTTATCTTTTAAAGCTTAACAGATGATAGGTCCATTATAAATCAGCTCCATGCCCTTGATGCCCATAATGCATGGTTTGAGAGTATGGGAAATTAGGACACAAAATAGTATGTTAAAATGGGAATACCCATGCCAGTTTGACCCTGCTACTGCGGGAAATGTTTTCCTTATGGTAATGAGATCTGCAGTTAGTCTTTGAAGGTTGTAAGTTACACAGTCTGTTGCTGTTCTGAGTGTTCCATTAAGTAAATGCATTTTTATTAACATATTTTTACCTTTTCATTACAATGTTAAAATATTTTGAAAATAAGAAATAATACTGAGCTTTGATTATCCACAATATGAAATTACGTACAATATAAATGTGCCATGCGTTACATTACATTTTAATATGACTCGAGGAAAAATACAAGCTTATTTCAGTATGTATGATAATTAAGTATGATTATTATGGCAAAAAAAAAAAAAAAAGACCATCATTAGAATTCTGCATGGATTCCTGGTTTGATTTGCAGCTGTTTTGTACTCTTTTCCTTAATCAACCTTTCTTCTAGACCTAACGCACTTTATGAAATCACATCCAGTCAACTATATTTGACCAGATACAGTATCTGTGACTTGGCAGAATTCCCAGAAACATCTATGATGTTGTTGTACATGTTCTGCTAAACACTTAGCTATGTGCTCCTGTCCCGACTGCTAATTATTTTTTTACAGCCCCCACTGTATGCCTTCTATATCCTCTCCTGACTCCATGTGCAGCACCTAAAGATAACCACAGGAGGACAGTGATAGGAATATACTTGCTTATTATTTAATGCTTATCAGCTGGTGGGAAGTCTAGGTAAATTATTGGGCATACAGCTCTGTAAGTCCACCTGTCCCCTAGACTCTCAATAGTCACAGGGCCTTCAGAGATCATTATGCCATCTGTTGCAGAAATACATTCAGTCTACATGGCTACAAAAGGGATTGCTGGGCCTAAAAGGAACAGAAAACGTACAATTCCAGTCCACAAAGGCTCTCGTTATTGGTTTTCATTCCTCTGGTTAATCCATTCTCTATTTAAATGGAGCAACTTCCCTTCAACCCCAAATCCTAAGTCTTGTCCTTTCCATCAGTCTTGCTTTTCACACATACCATATACTTTTGTCACTGTACTACTGCTGTTACTGTGCACAGAGTAAGTAGGATATCGTACAATAGATAAAGTCGTTGAAAGTTCCTAAATCTGTCACTAAAAATGAATGGCAATGTTACTATTTTGAACCTGCTTTGCTCAGAGCACCGCTTCATACACAACCCTTGATTTTTCTTAATTTGGACGTTTCTTGATGTTATGCGCATTTTGATCTGGTCAAAGTTATCTTGACCATTAATCTCCATAGTGTCAGTAACATGTGCCTTTCATATCTTCTTGTAAAGGGTATATTTATAAAAACTGAAAAAAAAATTGATATCCGTCTTTCTGCCTATTTATAAGCTGTTAAAGTACACCTGTCACTTCAGAACACTAATTTAGGTTGTGCTAATGAAATAAACATTTTGTAAATATATATGTATTTTTTTAAATGTACCTTTAAATTGCATTTCTCTCTGTCATCTTCCCTGTCAGCCTGCTTTTCCTTTCCTGGATCTGGTTGTTGTGGCTAAATGATGATTGACATTATAGCTTATCCAGTCAGATCCCTGCTAGATCTGAGGAATCTAGAGATAGGGATAGAGGGACCTGATTGGAGGAGCTATAATGCCAATTATTTAGTCCCGCCCACCCAACACTTGAGAAAGAAAAGTCAGGATGACAGGGAAGATGACAGAGAGAAACGCTGTATAAAGGTATAATTTTTTTATACATATTTATTTACAAAAATGTTTACTTCATTAGTGCAAACTAAATCAGTATTAGTGTTTTGAGGTGACAGGTGCACTTTAAGTTGAATTTTTTTCAAACAAACGTGATTGACTGCTTAGGATTTGATATTGATATGAAATGGAAGGGGAATCTCATTGAAAACAGTGCAACGTGTATCAACATTTATTGACCTGGATATTTTTAAATTAGCAGAATTGATAAGTCCAGTATAATGAAAAATAATGTCAAAAAGCATCAATAAATGGTGAAATGAAAAAAAAAAGGTTGTAATGATCTTTATAAATATCCCTTCTAAGTATAGCATGCACACATGTTATTATTACAAAATCAGTTTTTTCTGTGGGTTCCTCAAGCTTCTTTAGAGGACCAGTCTTTTGACTTGATATATTAATCATCCCTTAAAATAACATAAAAAAAATCCCTTGGATTTACATTTTACCACTATGATGACAACCTCTAAGTAAATGTACCAATTCCTTCTGTCTTAGATATCACACCCACTGATTGTGGGGTCTTTGCAGTAAATATAGTTTAAAACTGAATTGATCATATTTACATTCTAACCTTGTCAAAAACCTTTAATTCAGCTGTTAATAATGATGAAGGGACTCTTTATTCTTTGTTTAGTACACATTTTAATTATGGATCAGAATAATATCTAAAAATATTGCATTTAATTAATCCATGCATGCCAGGAACTTTTATGTTCTAAATTACCCCACCCCCCCTTAAGGTCACAGATACTATCTTCTCTTTCAAAGCAACATGTTGTCCTACCCTCCAAAAATATATACTTACAAAATAAATCTAACCCCCAGGTAAAACACCTAGTTTTTGCTTGGTTTTATATTGTGCATAATAAAATAATTAACCTAAAACTATTTACCTGACCCTGTTCCGACATAGCTTTTTCGAGATCTTCTATTCTTGTCTGATATCTGTAAATATCTGCTTGCAGTTGTTCTCGAGTCTGTAGGTTAACACATAAGAATGTTATTTGGATTACACAAGATGTCACTTGTGCGGTTCACTTTTTTTTCCAAAAAAGAAATCAAATATTAATATATGTGTGTATGTGTGTGCAAATATTTATAAATGTACAAAAATATATTATGGTTCATCCTAAATGACTCGAGAAATGATTGGATTATATAAAAAGCATTAATTTATTTGCTGGGATCAGGACCTTACATTTAATCAGTATGAAAATTGATCTGGATGACCTTTTTTAAATTCAAGTACTATAGTATTATTTTAAAAATAGAATGAAAGAATAAAGAGGTTCTTTTTTATGACAAGGTCAGTCAAGTTGTAGAAGGTCTTGACTATGGCTTTTCTAATAACTGTTTCTTGCAGATAAATTTAATGTATTTGTATATTTTAATTGCAAAAGGTGTCCAAGGTCCATGGACTATTAAAATGATTGATCTAGAGTATAATTTAAAAAGCATTTTGGGATCAGAACCTTCCTTTGGATCGATATGAACGTTAAACTTGAAGGTCTTTTAACAACTCATGTAGTATACTACTATTTTAGAAAAAAGAATAAAATAAATCATTCTTTACCCCTCTAACTCTGCTAAGAGCTCTATTAATATTTTCAAATACTAAATTGAAAACTTACCACTTGGAGTACTAGCACTGGTTTTCATGTCTATATTTTATCCTTAAGCAACTATTTATTATATTTTGTATTGGGGTTTTTTTTGTATTTATAGTTTTTATTCATTTTTCAAAAGTACATAACAGTGAATTTCCAATAAACATCTATTATACATTTGGTTTTGTTCATTATTTATGTCTGAGTGCACTCATAAATAGGTAGCTTGAACATATTCAGATACAAGTGGAAATAGAAAAGCTTATTTCCAGAAATTAACAGTATCTAATGTTTTTAAAGAAACATAAAAAAGAAGAAAAACAAACTAAACGAAAAACAAGGTTATGCTTAGGTAATGTTTGGCTTTGGCATGTAAGGTATTTATATTTTTAGGCATTTATCTTGGCTTTACTTCAATTAGGTTCTCTACTCCCTTTTATCTCTTATTTATTTATCAGGTTGGGAGAGTGTTTAGGCCCTGTCTAGGTTAATTGTTGGATATCATTCTTATGTTTAGCTTATTTGCATTCTTTTTAATAGGCTAATGAACTGACAACTTATGTTACTGCAGTTGTTACCCTCCAATCTATTTATGTAAGTCTTCCTCCTATTTAGATTGTAAGCTTTATGGGGCAAGGACCTCCTTTCTCTTATTTCAAGCATGGCCTGGCACTTAGGGGCATATTTACTAAAGTCACATTTCTCATATCTCCAGATGTCGCCATAGATTTAGCGATATTGGATGATATCCCCGTAGCCCATTTATTATTATGTGGCAATAGCACTGCTAGAGCGTTATATGCATTTATCCCGGCGATATCGATATCTGTAGAAGCAGTGGTACCGGTTGCATCTATGGGGTGGATATAGGTATCAATATTAATATAGATATCCATGTGTATATCGATATCGATAAGCTACACTTAAAACATAACTCCAGACTACAGCCCCATTGAAAGTAATGGATAACGCCACCCAGAGAGTGGCGATATATTAAGCAACAGAAATAGACAAAAAAAACAAACATTTATCTTAGTAAATAATGCAGAACAGCGTTAAATCAGGAGATATCGATACACAGAGATATCCACTGTGATAATGCCTTCCAGTGCTTTGATAAATAGGCGATACTATCGATATCGCTAAATCCACCGCTAACCAAATTAGTTTTTACAGGGATAAGCAATTTGACTTTAGTAAATATGCCCTACGAGTGTTGTATATTCTTGATATTATGCTTGTAATTTACTTCACTTGCTCCTTGTTAATCACTATCCCATGTCTGTATTATAATTGTATTGTTGGACTGTACAGCACTGTGTAACCTAGTGGGACTATATAAATAAACATATACACACATACAATTAAACAAACAAAAAGAAGTGGCAAAAAGAATGACAGTACAAGAAAAAAGATATTTAAAGGGATAAAGATCATAATTGTCTAACTGAATAAGTACAGTTTTCCAACACAGATGACTGTAATTTAAATGGGCGAAATTTTTTAAACTTGGAAAGACTGCTCTGGGTCTTTCTGAGTTTACTGGGAGAAATCTCACATTGTTCTTGCGAGATTTTTCAAGATCTCTCAATCTCGATTTTTAAAATTCTTTTATGGAAAGATAGCCATACTTTTTTGAAAAATCAGGATAAAAAACTCAATCTTGAGATCTCAAAAGAAATCTTACAACAGCAACTGGTCTCGCAACTGATCTTTCCGAGTTTAATAACTTTTGCCCAATTATAAGTAAAGAGAAAGAAATTGACCAGCTTCTTTTTTGGTCTACGACAAGCAGAAATGTAGCACGCTAAAGCAGATTTAATAAGGGATAGAAGGCAGTGCAATTACTGTCCCTATTACCATATATCAATAACTACTTGATTCCCAAATAACTATAAACATTTTCATGCAAAAATTTGAATTTAGTGTTAAAGGGGTCACTTTTCATTCTTTTTTAAACCAATGTTGTTTAAAACATGAACTTATGGATTATAGACACATTTTTTAGATTGTTCCACAGAGACCTTAACTTCTCGCTCTGCATCTAGAGTGCCGCCAACTTGTTCCTGCAATAGTGCATATGCCCTTTGTAAAGCCTGGTATTCCATATTCAGTTGCCGAAACCTTAGTTCTGTCTCTTCTTTAGCCATTCCCTTTAATATAAATAAAAAAATCATGATAAAATGTTTATCTTTTCATAATGTACTGTATCTTGTTTCCAGTAAAAACATTGTTTTAAATCTAAAAAAAAAACAATGCTTTCATCTCTAAAAAAATAATTTATAAAAAAAAATTGGAAATTATTTGCTAACCAAAGGTATCAGATTATTGAAACTATAAGACTGATGTTATTTATAATCATTTTTTTAGTTTACATAATTCTATACATTGGATATTTTGATTCTTTTTTTTTATTTTGATTTTCTAGTGTCAGATATGAATGAATGAGAATGAACAATTTAGGTGGGATAGCAACAAATGGAAGGATTCAGGGGGTTGTTGACTAAAGTGATAATTTGACTGTCGTGAGAGCGAAAATTAATAAAACAAAAAATATCGATATTGTGATATTGAGTTTACTGATATCGCGATAACAAATGATTTCTGCTGATATAGTGATATCTATTTTACCAATATCTCGATGATAAGTTTTTGCCATATCTGTAAATTCGATATCTCAATATCGAATTTTTCAATCAATACTATGGATTTTTCATAGAAATGAACAGATTAAAAAAGTTTTGATTGAATTTTCGACATGGTGATACCAAATTTTTGATACTGCGATATTGAATTTACCGATATAGCAATATTGACAAATTCAATATTGGTAAAATCGTTCGATATCACAACATCGTTAAATTAGATATCACGATATCTGTATAATCTATTTGATAACACAATATTGATATTTTCGATTTTATTAAATTTTTCCCTCAAAGTGAAGTCTCATCACTTAGGGGGGGAATTCATGAAGCTCCGAAGTGAGGTGCGTAGTGTTCGCCTCACTTCGGAAAAACTGACATGCGCATGCTGATGTCCGCGTGCAGGATATCAGCATGCGAATGTCAGTTGTTCCGAAGTGAGGCGAACACTACGCACCTCACTTCGGAGCTTCGTGAATTCTCCCCTTAAGGTGGCTGTGCCCTGATTCTCTACTCCTTATTGACTAAACAGCAGATTCACATACTAAATGCCAAAACTGAAACAAACAGAGGTTTGCCCCCCTCAGAATGTTTTGCACTGCTGTTTAATAAATGGGTTAAATCTAAAGCTAAGAGCAATCTTAGGGCAAAATTTACAAAAAAAAGTGTGATCAAAATGTTTCTACTGGAAAAAAAATCGATTGATATTTTTCAAATGAACATCAGTTTTTACATTAAAAAAAAACTCAAGAAGTTTGAAAACGACCTTATTGAGTTGTAAATTTCGCCTTAAGTCTATAATTGTTCCACAATAAGAAATGTTATCAAACACCTAACTAACTTCCATTAAAAGATGACAGTATTCTAACTTATGTGTAAGCAGACTTCATGGTTAGTAGATAAAGCACATGCAAATCTGTGATTTATTACATGTGAAAAGAATATCCAGTAATGCAAAGTTAAAGGGGAAGTATCATCTACTATTTATATTTAATAAGTATTATAATATGTCTGCTCATGCAATGGACATGCAAAAAATGGCATAGATTGTGCTATTAAATTTATGTTAAATTAGTCTTACTACCATTAACATTTTCTATCAAATAACTATTTAGGAAGTAATTATACTTCCCTTTAAAAATGAATACTGTAGTTTATTGCAACTTTGTTCATGATTTAGCACCTCTTCCACATCTTCATCCGGAGTGCATGGTGTGCGATCAGTCCGGTCTGTTTGGTAGGATATTGAAGAACCATCAGAATCTATGGAAGCTTCCTCATCGTATCCAAAAAAAGTCTCTACAACTGGCTGTAAGAGAAAATGACAAACTAACAGGCAATATTGATTATGCTTGGCAACGTTCTGCTAAAGGTTAATAGACATGGCTGATGATATTGATGCTCTACTTTGGTATACTGACAAATATTTAAGTTTCATTTCTAAACAAATTGTTCAATGTGCAACCCTACTGTTATGCACTGTACGGGAAATGGTATGTGGACTACTATTCCCACAGTATTGGTAGTAGTCAATCAAGCGGAATTGGTGCTAGGTTAAATTTACTCACTAATCCAAATTAAAGACAGAGAAGTCAAGAAATGAAATCAATTTAATGGATTTGTAAAAAGAAACAAATCAATTAAAATTGTATTGTTTCTAAAACATGTTTCAAACAATACAATTTTAATTGATTTGTCAGTAAAAGTTATATTTTAACTACTATTTTATCTCAAGAATGCTAAAAGTATTCAGCAAAGACTGCAGTAAAAGAAGCAAACTCCCTGCTTCTTTTCTGCTCCAGTGCCCCGACAAGAATCAAAATGCCCAACTTGAATCCAATCAGATCCCTGCTAAATCGTGATTTAAGGGATCTGATTGGAGGAACTTTAATGTCACTCATCCTTTTAGCTCTGCCCAAACCAACTTTTGATTCAAGTCAGGCATCAAATCAGAAAAGAAGCAGGGAGTTTGCTTCTTTTACTGCAGTCTTAGCTGAATGCTTTTGAACTCCATGCTTCCTAATAAAAAGTCTGTTAAATGGACCTGACAGGTCCACTTTAAAGGCAACTAGTCAGTACTGAGTTTTACCAGAGTGCTTGCCAACGGATGAGTACATCTCATTTGGTGGGTTGCTGAATTGGGAACAAATTCTATATGGTCGAAGAAGTAAATCACCCAGCCTTCCCAATTAACGCAGCCTCCTGTGCCCATTCTCTTTCATCTCCTTTTAGGTAAGGTTATCAGTAAATTTAGGGGGTAATTCAGGATAGTGCGAAGTGAGGACCGGATGCTTCACCTCACTTCGCACATGCTGTTATGCGCACGCTGATGTCCTGCACGCAGACATCAGCAAACACTTTAAAGGGATTCCAGTCTCTGCGAGACCGTCGCCTCGCCGAGACTGGAATCCCTTTAAAGCATTCGCTGATGTCCGCGTGCAAGACATCAGCGAGCGCATAACAGTCAGTACGAAGTGAGGCGAAGGATCCGGACCTCACTTTGCACAATGGTGAATTCCCCTCTTAATGTACAGAACTCTAACACATTTTGAATTTTTGTCCCATCAAAGTCATGTTCTGTAAATACAATAATTTATGGAAAACAATTATTCTCATCTGCTGTGAGGCAGCATGAACTATGTCGATTTAATAGAAAATGAATTAAATGGGATTTACACAAAAAAAGGACTCAAAGCAGCATTTTACCATATTGCGTCCATTTATGCCAAGGTAATATTTATATTGTCTCTGTTTTTTTTCTTCATTTGTGTGAAACTCATTGTTTAAGTACGAGTTTGATTAATGTATGAAACACATTTAAGACCTATTTCAAGTAGTAAACTTAATGAACGTCTGAACCCAGGTATCTAAGTGACAGTTACCCTTCTGTTTTATCAATTTCTATATGTGTCCTTTAAACTAAAAATGACTGATTCTATAAAAAAATGTCAGTACTTCCAATTTGTGTCCTTTATTTGTAGCACGGTCTAAGTAATCATTAGCCATACTTTAAGGGGGTTATTCATCAAGCTCCGAAGTGAGGTGCGTAGTGTTCGCCTCACTTCGGAAAGACTGACATGTGCATGCTGATGTCCTGCACGCGGACATCAGCAGGTGCATTAAAGGGATTCCCCTCCCAGCGAGGAGACTCAAGTGCTCTCGCTGGGAGGGGAATCCCTTTAATGTGCATGCTGATGTCCACGTGCAGGACATCAGCATGCGCATTTCAGTTGTTCCGAAGTGAGGCGAACACTACGCGCCTCACTTCGGAGCTTGATGAATAACCCCCTAAGTCAGGGGTCAGCAACCTTTTGGGCGGAGGGAGCCATATAGGTGCGGCTCCCTCAGCCCTTTCTAATCCGGAGCCACTGATGTCACATGTGGCTCCGGATTGGCTAGCAATCCAGACTCCCGGTGATATCAGCGGCTCCTGATTGACTAGCAACCCGGAAGCACTGAGAGAGCTTTCTCTCATGGCCAAAAGTTTTGAGAATGACACAAATATTAATTTTTACAAAGTCTACTGCTTCA
>WMED01029260.1:0-10298 GCA_019650415.1 Pipa parva
AATGTGACCACTTAATGTTGCAAATTCAAAGAATGACCATTTGCGGTTCTATACAACCTACAGTATAAAATGTTTTGAAAAGCTGTTCTGCATAATAATTTGGAACAGTGCATTTTGAGTTTTTTATTTTTGTAAAAAATACTTTTATCATTGGGAGGTTTGTTCAATTAAATGCAATGATAATCATAAATCGAACAGAATTGATATAAAAACTAGAGAGGAACAGGTACCTGTGCAGTAACCGCACTCGTAGAGGAAAAGTCCATGAATAATGTGTCTCATTGGATGAAGCATAAGCTGGCACTGCCTAATGATGTCATAGGGATGTTATAGGGGGATCGAGCAGTTAAAAAGAAAACAAGAATGCCTGGGCAGAGTCGGAGGATCTCATGTGGCCCGCGGGCTGTACAATACACAGGTCTGCCTTACAAAGTAGACTTCAAGCAGCAATAACTCATAGAAACAATAGGTGAAATGTATTGAGTGTTGTTATTGCAATGGTACAATATAGGTGCTAAAAAAAGGAATACAATTTACCCTTAAAAATACGCCTTATGATACCTTGGATTTTTGTGTAAAAATGTTGTCAGTTTGCGTGTAGTTTTTTATATTAATTATTGGCTTCTGTAAAAAATGCTCGCAATTCCCATTTGTGTCCAAATGTTAGCAATATCTGTACACAAATGGTAACTGCTATTAATTATTATTTAATTCATGTAAATTAAGAAATCGCTAACATTTCTTTTACATGTGTATAACTGCTTCTCTAACACCGGGGACCAGCTGTTAATTTTACTTCTTATAATAGGTTTTAAAATCGTTCTAATCTTCAAACATCAATTGTGCCTGGTCTTAAACACTGATTTTCACAGAAAACAAAAAAAACAAAACAGGTACAGCTGGTTCAAAACAGACGCAAAGTGAACAATAAATTGCAAATAAATGTTTTGCATCCTGTTTTACATTAACACCACTTGATACTTTCCCCCCAGTGTATTTAACTTGTTTTATGTTTTAGCTGAAGATGAAGAAACTAACTTTGGTTCACTGGAAGTACATCTGTCAGACCTGTTATGGTTTATGACTATCAGGTTTTTGCAACCCCTCTTGACATTGCAAACTTTCCAGTTACATTGCTTAGTGCCCAGTAGACCACCTGCTTTATTGGTCAGTAGCCTACAAAAAACTATCTGGCTGCCCCTATTGGTTTGGTGAGCTGGTGGGGCCCCACAAATCAGTACTCCTGTTATTACCCACCCCTTTTGGTGACCCTGACTTAGGTTAAAGCAGGGGAGCTTCTTGGCTGAATGCTACAAGTCTTCAGCCCTCTTGCTTTTCTCTAATGAAGAAGCTTAGATTGCAGTTCATCTAAACAGATCATAACTTTGTTATCTTTTTTAAAATCTGATCGGAGGAGCCACAATCAGTGTCGGACTGGCAGGAGGGAGGAAAAGGCCCAAACTGCAGGACCAGGACCTCATGGGCTCACTGCTATTGGGGCCCACTGAAGGGACATTGGTTGTTCTGATTTGATGCTAAGATGGGTGGATGGGCAACAAGGATGCCAGAAACTATATCAAGATATTATGTGTGGGAAATATTGTGGGAAATATTGTTTTAGATGTATACCCAGAGGCTCCCCTACTAATGTTGTTGTCATTGCTTAAGTGAGCTAGTGTTTTGGGTCCACTAAATTGTTTTCACCAGTGAAAATTAGCAGTTAAATAGACAGAGGTGCCCACTGTTCATTAAAACTGGGTGCATATTGGTAATGAAGGAAATTCTCCGGCGCTCCAAAGTGAAAAAATTAAACAGTTGCTATTTTATTGTGACTCCATGGTCAAAGAACATAAAAACAAGTAGTACACGTCAAAGGGCCTACGCGTTTTGTGCGCAGCACTTATTTATGGCAATGAAAACGTTTTAAAATCATCCTTATATACTCACCACAATCAGAAGCACTTCCGGTTGTCCTCCAGGTGGATTGCTCAGCCCTGCCATTTCAGAAGGTATATGTATTCCCCCAGCCATGTATGTGAATAACATGGTGCACATCCACATTGGAAGGTGCTGGTGCAGTGCCCGGGGCCAGAATATCACAAGAATAGCATATTGGGTCTAGGGTTCTTATTCTGCTGTACTGCATGCAACTTCAATGCTACATTACTAACAAGGACGCACTATTAATAGATATGTCAAACTTCTGAGGGTGGCGTCACACTAGCTGACCCAGAGCGGTCTTTCTGAGTTTAATACATTTCGCCCATTTTTGTTATGTACAGTAGATGTAGAAGAGTGACACTGTAAAATAAATAAATAAATTCTATTGTTGTACCATCTGTTTCTGGCAGTGGAGTCCTAAAGAGAAGTTAGTAAAAGGAAGGGTAAATTGCTGGCTTCTGATTCGCTGAGGTATTGCTTAATCTGGGTTGGAACTGAACTGTCAGTGACTTGTATTTGGATGAAAGGACTTTTTCTCTTTACCAATGCTCAATAAAACCTTCTTTTTTTTGTTGTTGTTGTTGTTGAGAAAACATTCTTTGCCTGTTCACTATTTCCAGGAGGGGCACAGCAGTTTCAGTAATTCCTCACAGGGCATATGTTGTGGGTCATTATCATCTGGACACAAACGTAATATGTAAGTTTGTTATGTAATATCAATATAAGACTATTGTAATCACATGGTGACTTGTGTCTTTTTATACTTTTTACAAGAGAATTTTGCCCATGATGGAGTCTGTTCTGTGGAATAAAAACAAACAAGTCTGTTGCTTTCCAGGTAAATGCAGTGCTTTGCTGCCTTGGTAAGATACAACGATCTCTTATTGTAAATAGCTAATTGTAGCGCTTACAGAGAGGGGGTTCTTACTGATCATGCTTTGGCTGTCAGCCCAGCACAGCGATGGCTTAACCTTTTGAGTTCCGTGTGTCAAAATTCTGTCGCGGTCATGACTTTATGACAGGAAAATTGTCGCGGAGGTACAATGAGAAATTGGCACCATTTTGACACGGGAAAAATTGTTGCGGTTACGCTAAAGGAAATTGTTGCAGTCGCAGAATTTGCTATGGGAAATTGTCAACGATGCGGATTTGCTACGGGACCACATGAGAGTGAGACATGAACGGCGCCATGATGGATATCAGCGAAAATGTCTTGGTGTGCGATAGGTTAGCCATTACTGGCCTAGGAATTAACCTGAAAATTCAGGTGATAGTAGCAGGGAAACTAAGTAAAAGACAATTAAACAATAAATTATTATCTATAGTTTCCCCTTTATTGGGTTGAGAGCCAATGCTTTGGGGGGCAGTAATAAAAAAAATAAACAGATGGAATTGTATGGGGGGAGCACCTGCCATAAAAACTGCAATGGGTTGTCATCCACTGTGTTAAAAGCCAGTAGTTACACAGAAAATCATATGGGCATAGTTTATTCAGCACAGAAAGAATTGTATGTAGGCACAATTTTGTATTTTTTTTGTATTTGTTTATTTTTATATAGCGCAACTACCTATATTACGCAGCGCTTTACAGAGATTCGTCATTCACTTCAGTCCCTGCCACATGGAAAAGTAGCCAAAGTACTAATATAAAGTATGGCTATATTTCCATCGAAAAATCCGATTGAAATTTACCGATCAAACAGCGAGATTTACAGTGGATAAACTTGAAAAAGGCAAGATAGGCCTTTTCAAGTTTAGTCATTTTCACCCTTAGGGCAAAATGAAATAAAATCGAAAATATCAATATCGCGATATCGATAATTTTAACACGATATTGAATAGTAATCTATACAAAAAGTAAATTCGTTTACCGCAATATCGAGAATTCGATATTGTGATATCAAATTTTCCCAATCGAAACTTTCAACCTGTTTATTTCTGTGGAAAATCCGTAATATCGATGGAAAAATTCGATATCACGATAATGAATTTCCAATAATGCCATATTGAAAATTTGACTTGCAGATTTTTGATAATTTTCAACAATTTTTTAAATCTAACTTTTCCATCGAAATTATGGATTTTACATAGAAATAAACAGATTGTAAGTTTCGATCAGCTTTTTCGACTTTAATAAATTTCGCCCATAAGGGGTAATTCAGCAAAGAGCGAACTTACCCTCCGATCCTTCGCATCAGTACGCATAGACTGTTACGCGTTCATTGAGTCCTGCACGCGGACATCAGCAAAAGCTTTAAAGAGATTCCAGTCTCGCGAGGCGTCTCGAGTAAAGCCTCGTAAGCTTCACCGAGACTGGAATCCCTTTAAAGCGTTCACTGATGTCCGCGTGCAGGACTCAGCGAACGTCTAACAGTCTATACGTACTGATGTGAAGGATCGGAGGGTAAGTTCGCTCTTAGCTGAATTACCCCCACAGAGTCAAATCTTCTCTTTCCTGATACAACCACTACTTGTTTAAAAACCACATTGAAATTAACCCCTTCCCTAACAGCTGCAATGCCCAACAGAGCCACAACAAGGAAGCAGAAATGCTGCATGTGGCTCCGGAGTCATGAGTTGCAGATCTGGGGTTTAACCCCTTGTTTCTATGCTGCATGAAAACATTCATAACTTTTTTTTCTTCAGATCTTTTTAGTTCATACTGTAGTTGCTTCTGCTTAAAAGGGTAATTGTTTCATGATCCATTAAATATTTCTCTGTTCTTGTTTTTGCTTATGATATCAGGACATGTTAGATGTTTAACAGGTTGTGTAAGTTATGGTTTGCGGTTTATGGTCTTTAAAATGGAAGGACAGGAGCAGGTAAAGAAGCATAAATCAGAAAGAGAGATGTTTACACAGATTAGTTGGAGTTGCCTTGTTGGGAAAGTAAAATGTACAGTATTTATGGTCTGGATGCTGGAAATTAAACGGTATGATACAGATCTGCACACTGATCATTCAATTATGTTCCCTAATTAGGTCCAGATTCTCATCAACAGTTTTACCAGGATGATCAGTACATAATATTTATTAAAAACAACACATACTCCGTAAGAATAGAATATTCAGACATTTTTTTTATTTAAATGGGAACTATAGTCAGATTACATCTTTACATATGCAGTATTATACCTTAGTGAGAAGCGTTTCTCCCCAGTAGTTGTTTCATGTGAAACAGATTGAGTAGGCAGCACTGATAAACTCCTGCACCAGGAAATGTGTGTGTGACATGTACTGGCCAGTTTTCCATGAAAAGGTACCCTCCCCCGGACATTTTTGCCCTACTTACTACTTAGCACATGTGCACAAGTCAGTTTTCCCTCTGTAATCTCCTGCATTCCAACTTAATTTATGCAGCCAAAAGGTCAGCACGCTGCTTAACCAATAGCAGTCAGGCAGCTTTTAATTCTCGTGCAGAACAGAAAGAAGAGGGAGAGGAAAATGTCAGCTCTCAGGAAAACTAAGGGAACAAACAGCAAGTATTATTTCTTCCTTAAATGTTTGCTAAACTATTTGTGTCAGCAATTGGCTTAGTATAAAGAAGTTTTATATGTATGTGTGCAGTTATATCAGCACTATACTGCCCCTTTAAGAATCCATGTGATACAAAGAACCACAAGCCCCAGTGCAGGATAGGTACCAGGGCTGTCTCCCCTAACAGCGCCAACCCTTCCTGTGCCCTCCTGGACATAAAAACAAACTTACCAGAAGCCATGGGGACCTCAGTGCAGATGTTGTTGGGCTGACTAGTTACAGAAGAGAGGCTGTTGCCCTGGATGTTGGGGATTGGTCAGGGCAACAATGGCTTTGAACCCTATTGTTATGCTATTATTCATAATGTAAAGGAGGGTTATCCCTCCTTCAGATGCATATGGAAAAATGGATTGTGCTTCAGCCATAGATTGTTTGGCAAGCCAACATATTGCCATTTAAGTGGTATGGTTGTTAGGGTAAGCGCCAAGAGCGGATAAATGGATAAATGATAGACAGGAGGCGAAATAAACCATGAGAGAAAGAGAGAACATCCTATAAACGAAGCAATATTCTCACGTTCCATTTACATTTTCAGCGCCTAGAGTCGAAATTTGAAATTCTAATTTGGGGGAGAAGCAGAAAGGCACATACACATTAAAAACCTTGTTGTCTGATATCCGCATGGTCCACAACAACTGAAAAAGTTCAAATAAAAGCTGACATTGCGTTCGCAGTATATGTATGGAGTATTATACAAGCCCCAGGTTGCAAATATTTGCTTTAAGTAAGATAAGTAAATAAGCAGATGAAATCTCTGCAGTCTAGAGATCATGGAAAGGGCAATTAGATTACAGGACAGAAAATTAATTTCATACACTGTTATTGTTGATTTAAAGGTTCATCATGAGGTCATTGTTTTTATGAGGTTTCTCTAGTCACATGACTGCACAGATGCAATTTATATTTATTAATATTGAGCTTTAATCTCGTAGGGTGGCAAGTATGGTCTCTGCTTTGTGCTTTTACAGAAAAAGAGACAAAAGGACCAAGTCAAATCTATTTAGACTGTAAGCTCTATGAGGCAGGGACCTCCATCTTATTTCAATCATGTCCTGGGACTTAGAGTGATGTATTTTCTTGATTATAATGCCTGTAATTTACTTTACTTGTTCTTTGTTAGCAATTCCCTTGTCTGCATTATAACTGTATTGTTGGATTATACAGCGCTGCGTAATCTTGTGACACACCCTAGAAGCTGGTCTCTGTGGTCCATCATTTATAGCAGGGGTCCCCAAACTATGGCCCATGGGCTGCATCCGGCACCCTGAGGCCATTTACCAGGCCCCCGTTGCCAGGGCCGGGACTAGTGGTAGAGGCAGCTGCAGGAGGGGGGCGCAATCGTGATGCTCGTCCCCCTCCTTTTCCCTACCGCTACCTACCTTGTACTCTGCCCGGCTCAGTGTGCTGTAAAGCTCACTGTTACAGAGCTTCTCTCTCCCTCCCCCGGTATATACTAATGATGTTATCAGACATCATCAGTAAGCGGTGGGGGAGGAAGTGAGGAGCACTGTAAGAATAATCTCTACTGCACACTGGGCCGGGTACAAGGTAGGGACAAAAAAAAAAAAGGGGGAGGGATAAAACCTATAAAATGAGTGGATCCTACACCTGTACTAATGCCAATGTAGTGTACATGATACAGTGTAGTAATGTAGTGTGCATGATACAGTGTAGCAATGTAGTGTACATGATACAGTGTACTGCAGGTGAGAATGGCTGCTATATTGGAGAAACCAGCCAAAAACTGCACATGAGGATGACCCTGCATAGACAATCCATTCATCCTCCTAACAATGAAGAACTGTGCACTCCAGTTGTAATCCATTTAAACCTAAGCAATCACTCAATTAATAATCTAAAAATCAAAATACTCAAAGAGAACTTTAAAAAACACACAAGAATGAAAAATACAGGAAGGGGTTATTCACTAAAGTGCAAATTCGACTGTCGAATTCTCAAACAGCGGATTACCATAGCAAATCTGCGACTGCGACAAAGTCACGACCACAACAATTTTAAAACTTGCAACTGCGACAATATCTTCATAGTAAAGTCACGACTGCAACAATATTCTCATTATAGAGACGCAACTGCAACAGTAGCAGTCCATTGCGTCTGTCTATAGCTGGCAAAATTCGCACCTTTACTCAGGACTTTAGTGAATAAACCCCTCAATGTAGATCTTGGATCTCTGTCTCACTATCATAACTTTATATAATGGTAAAGTATGTAGCTCTCTGTGTGCTTTGAAGTTGTAATTGTCTCTGTAACTAAATTCCTACATCCAGAGACAGCTCTGGCGCTATCTGCGCCCTAGGCAACCCCCCCGCGGGGGGGGGGGGCCCGCCCCGCAATGCCCCCCCTCGACCCACTACCCCCCCTTCTACCACCAACCCCCTCATGACAAGTATATTTAAGACTGCTTTCTATAGTCCGTGATCTCTGTAGAATACATTCTTACCTGTACTTAGTATTATTTGTAACCCGAGGAAGGAAGGAAAGCATGTTTATTTAATAAGACTGATAGTCCAATAATAATAGTATCACCAATACTCATTTATATATACAGTATATATATATATATATATATATATATATATATAGTATATATAAAATACTTAAAGAAGAACTAAAGCTACCTCCACAGAAATACATAAATAAAGTAGCCCACTTATACCTGCCTGCTAAATTATTCTTTGAGAAATCTCAGATGAGTTATATACTCGTGTATAAGTCGAAGACAGTTTTTGGACCAACAATTATGAAATTTGCTATGACCTGTGGATAAGTCGAGAGTAAAACTTGGGGTTTTTGTTAGCATAACACAGTGGTGGTCAGTGTGTCAAAAAATATTGACAAACAAGGAGAAGGAGAAAATACCACCTTAACTACCATTTTCTATGCTTGTGACAACAATAGGCCTTAATAATAATCTGCGTGCTGCTTTCTCTCTCTCTCTCTCAACATCCACCATAATAATACTAGTCCCAGCAAGCACTACAGGTACCTTTCTTCCATCAGGCAGCCGCATGTCGACTATACTCTTTTAAGTGATTTTTTTAACTTAAATTTCTCGACTTATACACGAGTATATACAGTAAGTTCTGTACTTTGCCACTTTAGTTTACACAGCTTTGCAGACACACAGCATCCATGTTGAATACATTATGAATGGAGATCTGGATCTCTGATGTCACTGCTGAAGTTCTGGCAGCAATAAAACTAAAACCGATTGGATCTTAACACTGTTTTCCCTGATTGGATATAGCACTATCAATAACATGAATAAAATTCAAGTACATTACATTGTCATAACATTGGAAAAGGACCTTGTTAAGTAAACTTTATGAAGTCATGTTTGCTCATTTAAAATAGTGCTACTGAATAGCACTGCTTGTAATATATTCAAAACACTTCCTTATGTTATTCCTGTTTATCACTTTAGTTCACCTCCTGAGCTTACCCACTTTAACCCATGTCTCCCCTCCTTTTTTTTTAGTATGAAATGACATAGTATAAAAAAATGTTTTTATACTATGATGTCACTCCATTTTGTTTTGTTTTGTGGCATTAGCAGTGTTTGTAAATGTACTCCTTTCTAAGTATAGGTTAAAGGTTAAAGGGTATTTTCATCACGTCTCAAAATATTTTATACTGCTTACTTAAAGTGTATGAAAAGTTTGGATAAAACACTATTTCTATTTGACATGTATACATATAGAAAGCCAACCTAAACATTAAAATGTAAAAACTGTTTTGAGATCAGTAGCATTTGCCACTTGTTTAAATGGCCCTGCTCCCCCTCCCATTCTGTGTACAGCCTCTTCCTGTATAGTACCAATAAGCCCCGCCCTCGAGTGACATCACTCAGTATTCAGAGAGCACGGTCTTGTGTAGAATCACTTCTCCTTATCTAAAAAGCCTGTAATGTCAATCATCATTTATCCCCGCCCACCCAACTCAGAAAGAAAGTCAGGCTAAAAGGAAAGATGACAGGGAAAAACGCTGTATAAAGGTACATTTTTTTTAGAAATGTATATATATTTACAAAACTTTTATTTCATTAGTTCAACCTAAATTAGCATTAGAGTTTTGAGGTGACAGGTACACTTTAACCAATCAGGGCAGGGGAAGGGAGGGCAGTTACACAGTATGGGACAGGGGAATGGAGGGGGAGCAGCTACACAGTATGAGGCAGGAGAAGGGAGGGGGAGCAGTTACACAGTATCAGTATGGGGCAGGGGGAGGTGATAAGCATCTGCTGGGAAATATAGGAGGGAGCATCTGCACAGGATGTAGAAGGGGGAGGTAGGGCACTATCAAACAACCTCAACAATATATGTATTGCACTGGGATTCATTCTCACACCTTCAGTACAGGCATTCTAATACTTGCACTGGAATTCATTCTCACACCTTCAGTACAGGCATTCTGATACTTGCACTGGGATTCATTCTCACACCTTCAGTGACAGGCATTCTGACACCTGCACTGGGATTCATTCTCACACTTTTTTCAAAGCCATTTATGCAGCAAACACAATAAAGTACACCTAAATAAATGCATCCTCATTTTACAAAAGTAAATATTCATGGTTCTGGTTTTAATTAGTCTTTTTTCTATACATCAGCAGCTTAGTTCTATTATAATATTATATATTAGACTATCATTGAAAAGGACGTCCCTTTTAGGTTAAGAGTAATTTACCTATTAAAAAAATGATAATAAAAAATGTTTTTCTTGTTTGCTGCTGCTGTAAGTCCTTTACCAGTTATGAAAGTGAACCTACTGGCAGAGTGTAGTAATTACAGGCAGTGTGAA